>JAJTUV010003170.1:0-73081 GCA_021653895.1 Mastomys natalensis
CCCATCTTTCCACAAGACCTGAATCACCTCCTCCCATCCAGCCCTCGCAGAAAGAATGCCTATCAGTCTGTCCCTGGACTCCTTAAGACAGGAGATAGGAACAATGGGGAGGAGCCTTGGGCCTCAGGAACAATGACCAAACCACACTCCCCAGAGGCTATGGGCAAGCCCTCAAAACTTGAAGTGGTCAAGGATACCTATGTGAGAGGACCAGCCCGTGGCCACCCTAGCCTCATTGCTACTTGACATTCCTCCTCACCAGCTGGAAAAGACCTCATGTTGCCTAGCCAATATTTTGGGGGCTCTAAATGTCCCCTAACCAATTCCATACTCCATGGCAACCTCATCCCACCCATGGGCAGCCTCCTTACCAAAGGAAGGTAAGAGCAGCAGCTAGAATTTTCCTACCCCAACCCTGCCATTAAATTTTCAAAACAGTTTTACCTGTCTCTTTGTCATTTTCTCCGTGCATCCCAGGATCATGAAAGAAAGACCTATTATTTCCCCACTTCCCATATTAATTAGTCAGGATTCTATAAAGGAAAACCAAACTGATAAAACATATATACTAGAGTTGCTTACAAGCTACAGTCCAAGTAGTCCAATAATGGCTGCATATTTTGAAGGAAACACCTGGAGCTACTACTAGAGCATCCTGTTGATTTGAAATATTCTGGGATAGACAGACTTAAAAAAGAAGGTAAAGTTAAGGAGTTTAGAGGAAATTTTTTATCTTGACACTTCCAGGCCCAAGGTCCTGACATTTGGTGGAGGGGAGTCCCAAGACCAAGGAAAGGTGGAGAGACAAACACCACCATGAATAGGCAATAGACAGATTAGGCAGGTAGGAAATAGGTTGTTGATTGATGATACTTTTCTGGAGTCCATTTGACCTTTGAGAGATGATTCAAGTCAGTTCCCTGAAGCTTGCAAGAATTTTTTTTAAAGCTTATATAGGTTGAACAGATGTTTTTAGCATAATAAGAAGCACTTTTTAGCCGGGCAGTGGTGGCGCACACCTTTAATCTCAGCACTCAGGCAGAGGCAGGCCTGGTCTACAGAGTGAGTTCCAGGACAGCCAGGACTACACAGAGAAACAGTCTCGAAAAACCAAAAAAACAAAACAAAAAAAGAAGGACTTTTGAGTTTATACTTAGAAGACAAACAAAGGAAATTTAAATCTGAGCTTGTGGACTATGATAAGATTAGCAGTGCTTTACCAGAAATAGGTTAATAGCTTATCATTAATCAACTCCATTGATTAATGTTTAAAACTCTAGATTTTTGAAGTCTTAAAAACAGCATAGACAAAAAGAAATCTGAAACATTTTTTTATACCTTAAGTCACTTTCTTATACATTTATAAAATGCATGTACATAACCTTAAAACATAAAGGAATAGTTACTTTTTAAAAGTTACTTTAAAAACTGTGAGTTTATCTTGTCTTAGAGTCTTAGTAAGTCCTAACTGTCTTTTCAACTGGAAGTCTAGGTAAGTGAGGCTTGAGACCTGATTTTTACAAATGAAGACAACAGAAAAGGCAGAACAGAGAAGGCAGCTGAAGCCTTGGGAGAGGATATGCTTGCTTGTTGCTGTTAAAGTCAAACCTTCAGAGATGTGAAAAGAAACAAATTATAGATTGAAACATAATCTAAATGATCTATGCATCAGTTAAAATGACAGAGACCCATTATTTATATGGGTTAACTTAGGCTCCCGTGGTCTCCACAGTTTCATTTGGGGGCAGTGGTCACTCTTCAGGTGTCATACAGAACAGCATGGCCTTTGTCTGTATATACCTAGGTCTCAGATATTTTCCCATTGAGGAATTTGGAAAAACTGACCTCATTTTGACCAGGCAAACTAGGGCAATCAACCCAAAAAGTGTCCACAGTTTGTACAGAGCCCTGGCAGCAGGCATGGCACAGTTTTACCCAGTGATTAACACTACCACAATCTAGGTAGAGTCATCAAACCCCATATATCTTCTTTAGAAACTCCCCTAGAAGTGAGCAATTCTATTTATAGGAAGCTTAAACATTTTAAATGCCATATCCAGCAGATCTCTGAAGAATTTGAGGACCATCTGTTGTAAACACATACAGAGGCTAAATACAGCTTGTTACTAAATGAATAGTTTACATGTTAGTAACATATAAGGCTGAGATTTTAGAGTGTTGTTCTGTTAAGTTTGAACCTTAAAATTTGAGTTGAAGATTTACTATCATCAAAATAAAATTATGGTTTTTCTATGACTTAGTTTATCTAAATAGCTAAGTTTACTAAGTAAACAAAGACAAAGGGCTAAACATATATTATTATGAACCTTAGTAGACCTTAGGAATTTTATAAACTTTTGATTATCAAACATACCTTATTTTTCAAACATACCTTATTTATCAAGCATATGTTACTACTTATCTAATTTTCTAGAAACCTAGTGTTGAACACTTAGCAAAGACATAAGTAGTTAGACATACATCTTAAATCAGCTTTTGTTAAGTGAGTAGACCTTTATAACCTTAATTTTTATCACTATAAAAATCCATACCAATCCAAAATATTTTAGAAACCTGTTGTAGTTTCCTTAGTCTAAAAGGAGACTTAATGATAAGCAGGGGGCTTAGTAGGGCTGAGTAGTTTTATAACTGTTGCTTTATACCATATAGTCATCTCATGCTGACTTTGAACTCACACAGATACACCTGCTTCTGCCTCCCAAGTGCTGGGCTTAAGGTGTGCATCACACACTATAGAATATTATTATTCTTTTCAGGAATGACAGTTACACTTCTGGTCAAGGTCCTCCAGAGCAACCAGCAAGGTTCCATGGAGAAGACTGGAGGCCAGGCTTTAGCACAGGGACAGGCCCTCATTTTCCATCCTGGTGCCTATGCCTGAGATGAGTGAGCTGATGGTGCCACTTAGGTTGGGCCTGAGAGCTAGCAGGGCAAATGTGTGCAACAAGAAGACAAGGCTGTCCCCATTGTTCTCTAGGGGCTAAGAGCTGTGAGCTGAGCTATGGAAGCTTTCCAGCCTAGCCTTGCCACTTTTATACCACAGCCCATGAAAAAGCATGTAGAAACAGGTGGAATAGCTTCTTGGGGACAGGGAACAAAGCCCATGTAAGGGCCTCAATAACACTTTCACAGTCATCTCCTATTGGCTTTCATGAATATCATTTTCCCACCATGTTTAGATAAAAGGCCACACAGTTTCTCTTTAATCCCATGATAAGAGAGATTTTCTCTTGAGGAGTACAGCAGCTGTAACAGCTGTTCTGCCCCACGTTTGGGGGCCACTATGTCCCGGCCCTCGATGCTGCTCCGGGTCTGCAGATCAGGGTCTAGCAAGAGAGAAAGTGGGGATGGAAGGGCATGAGACGCGAAAAAAAGGAGACAAGACAGTCTGTTCAAGTCCCCTTTTATTGAAAGGAAATCCTGGGTATATATAAGCATAAGCAGGGGAATGCAGCTGAAGACACTTTACCACATGCGCCTTGCAGCTGGGGGCACTAAACAACAAAACAAGATATGTGAGAAAAACAAGATGTTTATCAGAGTGTGCTCAGCTGTTTCGGGCTGTTGAAAACAAGTCTCTTGTCAGGGTATATGGCTTGAGATGGCTGCAAAGATGATAGCCGCTTTCTGGTAGGAGTCGGCTCCCAACAAGCAGCCATGTGGCTACAATGAGTAGACAAGGTTTTAACAAAAGGATAGTGATGATGTAAAGCCTGTCAGCCCCAAAACAGCAGAATCTTGCCCATCTTTCCCTAAAGCTGCCTCATACCTTCCTCCACATACCACCAAGGGGCACCAGCCTCATGCCTATTTTGGGAAAGAGACTTTTAAATCCTCAACCACTTTGAATGGTTAGACTGGGTTTTCAAAGCCTCAGATGTTCACTTGAGGATGGTATTAAAGTTTTAGGGCAAGGGAAAGCAGACAAAGGCACCAAAAATGGTATTGACCATGTGGAGACCGTGTTTAGAGTGTTACTGAAACCCTCTGGTTGCACCCCAACTTTTACAGACTCCAGGAGATATAGCAGACTTTGGAAGTAGAGAACCTGCTGGCATAGTGTCCCTAAAGCAGAAGCTCCTATAAAGGGGCAGCACAGGGAGCCTAAAGTACAGAAGGGACATGGAAGTAACTTTGAGTAAGCAAGAGGAAAGACTGAGGAGAGCAACGTGATCCTATGCCAAAGCTTTAATGAGGACACTCTGCTTTCACCTTACCTCTGGGCGTGTGTATGTATATGTATAGGGTGCCCTTAGTAAATTCAGGTCCTTTGCAAGACCAGCAGGCACACGTAAACACTAAGCCATTTCTCCAGTATATTACCTTAGTTCTGATGCAAAAACAGTGATAAGATTCATGGCCTGATCTGCAGAGATCAACTGACGTAGAATCTCTATATGCCTTCACTGGATGAAATCAGGAACTTGTAGTGGAACAGTCAACTGTAACCACAGGTGTTTGTAGCTGCACTAGAATAGAGACATTTTAATTCTGGGCTACATTAGTTGCCTCTGGATGAGAAAACTATAGTAGTACATGAAGACCCAGGTGAAGTTGCCTTTCACCTTGGCTCCAGGTCCAACTGATAGAATTCAAGTGAAATCCAAGATTTTGGTCCCTATATTGGACAGAATGAGGGAGTAGGTGAAGTCATTCAGCTACCACTTCAACTCTAGGACACAAAAACACAGATGGGGACCCTCAACTGTCACCTAGAATCTTGTTTAATACTAGGGTAAGGTATGGATAACACAAAGCACAAGAGAGAGGTGAGGACATTCAGCTGATCGCTCAGATGTAAGTCCCTACCAAGGACCAAAGGCACAATAAGTCAGCAGCACTTCAGAAATGATGACACAATGAGGCTGTTGTGGAAATTTTTCTGGAATAAGCACTCTGACACCAATGAGAGTGGAAGAGAAATGTCCCCAATAGAATAAAGCCAGGGCAGCTTCTAAAAAGGCTTTAATGCTGGGTCTAATTTGCAAGCAAGACTTTACAAAAGCATGCTTGGCAGTCAGCATGTTGTTAAGGGCAATGACCCATTGTTTGAGCTATTTCTCCAGGTCATTCTGTTGTAGGTAGCAAGTGAAGTCATGGTTGGCAAATAGGTAGTACAAGCAGTGATTTAAGTAAATCACTAAATAAATCAATAAACCAGTATCTAATATTTGGTCTTTTCTACCTTATTACTTTGGGCATGACAAGAAGTTCAGCAGACAGTAAAGGCCACCTCAACTCCATGTATCCACACAAACCAGAAATGGAGGTCCAAGTGATAGCATTCAACTGAAATCCAAGATTTTAGTCCCTACACTGAACAGAATGAAGGAGGAAGTGAAGTCATTCAGCTGCCACTTCAACTTTGGGACACAAAAACACAGATGGGGATCCTCAACTGTCACCTAGGATCTTGTTTAATACTAGAATAAAAACAAAAGATGAAGACAGTCCACCGTCACCTCAGCTTTGAGGGTTATACCTATCACCCCAGCCCTAGAGAGGTAGAGGCAGGAAGATGAGAAGTTCAAGGGCATCCTTGGCTATATAGCAAAGTGGAAGCCAGCCTGAGAAACATAAGTATCAGAATTTGAAATGAAGAATGGCAACCTGACTGTGGTAGTTTGAATAGGAATGGCCCCCATACATTCATGTGTTTGAACAGTTGGCCATAGAGGCTCTTATTAGTAGGTATGGCCTTGTTGGAAGAAGTGTGTCACTGTGGGGAAGGGCTTTTAGGTCTCATATATGTTCAGGCTACACTTAGCATGGTGCACAGTCTCTTCTTTGATGCCCTGAGGATCAAGATGTAGAACTCTTGGCTCCTCCAGCACTATATCTGCCTGTGTGCTGCCATGCTTCCTGCCATGACAATGTACTAAACCTCTGAACCTGTAAGCCAGCCCCAATTAAATGTTGTCCTTTATAAGAGTTGCCATGATCATGGTGTCTCTTCACAGCAACAAAACACAAGCTAAGACATTGTGATATAAAGTTAATTCATTGCATTAGCTCTGAGAATAAATCTGGAGAGTTTGATAAACACTAAAGTGTCAGGAGCCATTTAGGATAGGCTAAGGTTAGCAGGTGACCTTCCTGGAGGTGGCCCACCATTTTTGTGTGGTCTGTAATGGGTGACCTTGATGGCAAGGTTTCAGACAGACTTCATCTCAGGATTGCTTGTTGCAGCTGGTATATTTTTCCTATCATTATTAAGTTATTATAGTAATCCCTGGGCATTAACTCAACCTGTTGATCAGATTTCCTGCAGATCAACATAAAGATGAACTTTCTTGAATTAATGCTGTTTAGATGAATTAATGATTTTATAGAATTCCTGATTCAAATAATCTTAGGAAGAAAGTTTTAAAAGATGGTTTCAGTCATTTTGCTAAAAAGATGCAATAAAGTAAGAATCAAGAATAGAATGTGTGGAAGGAACCCAGATGTCCTTCAACAGAGGAATGGATACAGAAAATGTGGTACATTTACACAATGCAGTACTAATCAGCTATTAAAAACAATGAATTCGGCGGGCGTTGGTGGCACACGCCTTAAATCCCAGCACTTGGGAGGCAGAGGCAGGCGGATTTCTGAGTTCGAGGCCAGCCTGGTCTACAGAGTGAGTTCCAGGACAGCCAGGGCTATACAGAGAAACCCTGTCTCGGAAAACCAAAAAAAAAAAAAAAAAAAACCAATGAATTCATGAAATTCTTAGGCAAATGGATGGAACTAGAAAATATCATCCTGAGTGAAGTAACCCAATCACAAAAGAACACACATGGTATGTATGCACTCACTGATAAGTGGATATTAGCCCAAAAGCTCGCAATACCCAAGATACAACTCACAGACCACATGAAGCTCATAAAGGAAGACCAAAGTGTGGGTGCTTCGGTCCTTCTTAGAAGGAGTAAAAAAATACTCATGGAAGCAAATAAGGAGACACAGTGCAGGACAGAAACTGAAGGAGGGGCCGTCTACAGACCATTCCACCTGGGTATCCATCCCATATGCAGTCACCAAAGGTAGAGGTTGATGTGGATGTCAGGATGTACACGCTGACAGGAGCCTGATATAGCTGTCTCCTTAGAGGTCTGCAAGAGCCTGACATATTCAGAGGCAGATGCTCACAGCTAACCATTGAACTGATCATGGGGTTCCCAATGGAGGAGTTAGAAGACTGAAGGAGCAGAAAGGTTTTGTGGCCCCATGGGGAGAGCAACAATACCAACCAACCAGAGCTCCCAGGGTCTAAACCACCAGCCTGGGAGCGCTTAGGGAGGGACCCATGGCTCCAGCTGTATATGTAGGGGAGGATGTCCTTGTCTGGCATAGGTGGGAGAGGAGATCCTTGGTCCCATGAAGGCTGGACACCGAGTATGGGGGAATTCAAGGGTGGGGAGGTGGGAGTGGGTGGGTGGGTAGAGGCACATCATCATAGAAGCGAGGAGGAGGGGGAAGGGGATAGGAGGTTTCTGGGTGGGGGGAAAATGAGGAAAGGGATAACATCTGAAATGTAAATAAAATATCCAATATAAACATTAATTTTTAAAAAAGGGAATGGCGGGAGCTGGAGATATGGCTTAGTGGTTAAGAGCACTGACTGCTCTTCCAGAGGTCCTGAGTTCAATCCCCAGCAACCACATGGTGGCTCACAACCATCTGTAATGGAATTTGATGCCCTTTTCTGGTGTGTCTGAAGACAGCACTGGTATGCTCATATAAATAATAAATAATAATTAAAAAAAAAGGAATGGCAAGATTCTAATGTCATGAAAAAGATAGTTTTCTCTCCACTGATTTAAAAAAAAAAAGAATAGAATGTGCCCACTCCTCATAATAGGAAGTAAAGGCTGCATAATAAGAAATACAATAAGCTTTCATAATTATATTAAAAAGAGAAATAGACTTGGGACAAATTTCTGTTCAAGGAAAAACATTTAGGGCCAAGGATAAAACCACAGGTGTATACTATGATAAAGGGAGGCCATGTAAAAATTGTTGCTTTGAACTTTTAATGAGCATATAGAATGAAACACTGCTTTGAACATAATATCAACATCCTTCTGTAACTCCCATTTTATCTAACATTTTATCTCTGAGGTAATTTTCTTTTCTTTTTTTATTACTTAAGCAGTCTTTAATGAAAGCCATGCATGAGATGTCTCTACTCTTGCATCTTCTCCATCATTTCTTCCTTGTATTTACCCTTCTCCTTTACTACTTGTCGGGACTTGGCTTTCCTCTCCAGGATATTCTTGTGGTCCTTGTCCAGCATTAGCCTGGAGATACCCACCTTGTTGGGCTGGATGCCCACATGGACAGTTGTGCCATTAGCCTTCTCTTGATGGACTTCTCTCGCTGGACTCGCTCAATGTAGATGATGTATTTCTTCCTGTACACTTGGACCACTTTGCCAATCTCCTGGTCTTTGTAGTGTCATCGAATAACCTGAACTCTATCATCCTTTTGAATGGGCATAGACCGAACATCATACTTCTGTCTCAGCTCTTTGGAAAGAGGGAAAACATGATCTTCCTCCGAATGTGAGAAGGAGCATTGAAATGCCATTTGTGGTTCTTGCTTCGGTCAGAAGTCATGAAGGGATTGAATTTCATTTTGGCAGCTGCAATCCACCGATGGCTGCAAAAGGAAAGAGCCTGGGGTAATTTTCTAAAGAACTTTTTGTCTAAGAAGGTATAAAAAGGCCAGAGAAAAGAAATAAAATTGTTGATTGGATGGTTTGGCTTGGGGAGTTTGTCACATCTGTCCATCCATCCACCCACCCATCCATCCAAATGTGTATGTCTGTTTGTCTATATGTATGTGTGTAGGTATATGTATGTAAGCATGCATAAATACTTGTGAAATTGATTGTGACAGGCGGTCAGGATGAACCAGGGTGTGGATGCATGAATGTATAAATTGTCTGTGCATATTTGCCTGTATAAAGCATTTTGATTCTTTTCCTTTCCTTCCTCTCTGGTTCACAAAGAGTTAAGCAGGCTAGCCAGGGAGGCTTCTAGCTGACTTACTAGAGAAAGGAGCACTAGCAATAAATCCTTTTACTTAATTCCCTGCTGCTAAACAGCCATGTTAATCACCAGGTATTAGTGCTTATTTAATCACAAGTAAGAGTTAAGTTTTTAGCACAGAACAGTAATAAAGAGTTTTCAGCACTTAATGAAGCACAGAACAATAACAGAGTTATGAAATAAAGATACAGTATTTAATAAAGCATAGAGATTTATAAAGAAAAAAGAAGTTACAGAGAGTTAAAGAGAAAAGAAGTCAGCAGTTTTCAGCCACAGAATAAACAAGAAACTTTTAAGTCTACAGAATCCATCAATAAACATTCAGCATAGTTAGAGAGCTTGGAGACCAGAGACCATCAGTCTTTATATCTATGTCCAATGCTGTATCCCACTTCAAGCTATTCCAGACTAGGCTCCCGACATCTAAATGAGATTGGAAATTAAAAATAAAGGAAAGTAGAAGCTTTTACTTAACGATTCTGTTTGTTTCATTTAACTGCATTTTCTCAGTGCGCTTTGTTTTGTTGCTGTTGTTTTTGAGATAGGGTTTCATAAAGCCAGGCTGGCCTCAAACTTATGTAATAGAGGATGACTTCGAACTCCTGACCCTCCTACCTCTCTCTTGAGCATTGGTTCTCAACCTGTGGGTCATTTCCCCTTTGGGGGGGAGGGGGTCACATATTACATATCTTGCATATCTGATATTTAGATTATGTTTCATAACAGTGGCAAAATTACAGTTATGAACTACCAACACAATAATTTTATGGCTGGAGGTCACCACAATATGAGGAAATATATTAAAGGGTTGCAGCATTAGGAATGTTGAGAACCAGGTTTTTTGTTATTGTTTATTTTTTGTAGTTGGTTTTAGTTTTGGGTTTTTTGTTTGTTTTGCTGGGAGGACTTGGAATTCATGAGATTCTATCTTAGATATAAATAAATAAGAATACACAGGCTTGTGGGTTGCTTGTTTCCTTCATTCTGTGTAAATGTCAATGTATGGTACTGAGCCCATAAGAAGGGGGCCAAGGAAACTGTACTAGTGGGGCCTGTGATTCATGGCCCTCAATCCTATCAAATAGCCCCAAGAACCTCTAAAATAGGCTAAGCAACAATTCATTCATCCACATTTTAGAATCCCAAAGTAAAATTGCCTAGCTAAGGGCTATTAAAATCAATTGCATCTAATGCAAGTCTGACAGAACAACACAAGCACGGTGACCCAAAAGTTGTATTCTTCCTTCACATGTATATTATACCATGTGTACACACCCACATATACACATATTATACATGCACACACAATAAAAAGTTTAAATGCCTGGCTGAAGAGTCAGTCCTGATGACTCATGCCTATAATCTCATCACTAAGGAGACTGATTCCTGAGGACTCCCAAAGTTCTAGTCCAGCCTGGACACATGGTGAGTTCTAACCTAACCAAGGATACAGTAGAGAAACAAGCTATCTGAAAACAAAAAGAAACAAAATGTCTGGCTGAGTGAGGTGTTTTATACCAGTAACCCTGGTACTCTGGAGGCAGATATAACAGGATCAGATCAATAGGACCTTGTCTCAAAGAACTGAGGACACAGTGAAATGGTTCAGAGGCTATAGGCACCTGTTGCCAAGTTCAATGACCTCACTTTGATCTCTGAAACTCACTTGATGGAAGGAAAAAAAAAACAACGACCTCAACTTGTCCTCTGATCTCTACATACACACTACACACTGTGGAATGTACATGCCAGCACATACCCTTCCACACACATACGCATATATAAATACATACATAAAATTCAAAAAGAATAAAAACTAAGGATAGCTCAGAACTTGACTAGAATTTACCTAGCCTGCCCATGACCCTAGGTCAGATCCCTGACACTGAAAAAAATGGGGAGTGTCTAACCCTCTGGTTAAAAAATTATAAAGAGAGTTGAGCTTGGTGGCACATGCCTTTAACCCCCCACGTTGGAAGCAAAGGTAGATTCTGAGTTCATGGCCAATCTGTACATAGCAACCTCCAGGCCAATAAAGACTGCATAGTGAGACCTTGTCACCCCTCAAAAAAATTAAATAAGAGGGAAAATATCATTAAAGGTAGAAAGATAATTGTTGTGGTTTCTGTTGTTTGTTGTACTGTCTATTGATCCCATGATAATATCCTAAGCCCTTTTTACATTTTTTTGTTTTGTGTTTTTGAGACAAGTTCTCACTATATAGCTCTGGGTGTCCTGGAACTCAAAGAGATCCACCCAGCCTCTGCCTCTCAAGTGCTGGAAATAAAGGCAGGTGCCACTCAGGCCCCTTCTTAACTTTTTATTTTGATACCTGGGCTCACTGAATTGTCCAGGCTGGCACTGAACTTGTGATTATCCTATAACTTGTTATAGGCCTGCACCAGACCTAGCTATAAAACATAGTTTCTAAAACAAAAAGAATACCAGGTATGGTGATGTATACCTCTAATCCTATCACTCTGGAGGCCAAAAGCAGTAGAATTAATGCAAGTTTGGAATTAATGCCTGGTCTACATAGAGAGTTCTAGGCCAGCCAGAGCTATAATGAAAAACCTGTTACAAAAGCAAAAACAGGGCCAATGAGAGGAGCCATCTGATAAAGGTGCCCACTGTCAAGTCTGATGACCTGAATTCAATCCATAGGCCCCAGGTTTGAAAGAAAGAACTGACTCCTACAAAAATGCCCTCAGACCTCCACAAGAGTATTGTGCCACTCCAGTTGCATATAAACACACAAAATCACAAGATATACAGATAGACATATAATAGATAGATGTCATATAATAAAATAATTTTCTTTAAAAAGCAGGGGCATGTCCTGTTGGGACCCTTTTCCTCCTACTAGATGGCCTCATTCCACCTTAATACAAGGTGAAGTGCCTTTTGATATCCATGAGAGGCCTACCCTTTTCTGGAAGAGTGGATGGGGAGGGGTCAGAGGAGAAGTGATGGGGCACTGGGAGGAGAGGAAGGAAGGGAAACTTCAGGAGGTGGAAGCAGGAAGACTGGGAGTTCACAACCATCCTTCTTAACTACATAGCAATCTCTCTTCACTTGGAATGATAGTTTTATTTAATGTCATAGATACAGAAAGCAAGTCAAGGGATTGCCAGAACTGGATTTTGATAGAGAAAGAGAAAATAAATGTTCTAAATACCATAAATTCTACACTTTAAAATGGTAACTGTCATGACATATTAATGAAAGAAACATCTAATAAAACTAAAACATCTAATAAAAGAAAAGGCTAGATTTCTGCCCCTCAAAAATTAAAGTTTGGAGCTAGAGAAATGGCTTAGTCAGTTAAGAACATTTGTTGATCTTCCAAAGAGTTGGGTTTCAATCCCCAGCATCCTCAAGGTGGCTCACAACTGTCTATAATGCCAGTTCCAGAGGACCTGATACCCTCTTCTGGCCACTGTAGGCACGGTACCCATGTAGTACACAGACATACACACAGGCAAAACACCCATATACATAAAATGTATAAAAGGATGCCAGGCCTGATGGCATCCTTTTAAACACCTTTAATCCTAGTATTTGGAAGGTAGAGGTAGGCAGCTCTTTTTGTGATTGAGGATGGCCTGGTCCATATAGTAAGTTCCAGACCAACCAGGGATACCTAGTAAAACCCTGGAGAGAGGGGAAGGAAGGGAGGGAGTGAAAGGAAAGAAGGAAGAAAGACTTAAAAATATATTAAATAAAGGGGAAATTTTAAATGAAAGTATGTCCTCTAGGGTTTTATCAGTGCCCACTTATTTTTCTATTGAGGTAACTTGCATATCCTAGAGGCATAGAATTCTGAATTCATGGGGCATTGTCACCTATCAGCTTTCATTCAGAAGGAGCACCTAGAAAAGAGGATATGTAGAATCAGAACCCCCTTGCTTACTACATTGCTAATAATTTGTCCCATCCAACTTTATATACATAAGATCACAAATGCACACTCATCAGTAATTTTAAGATGATGACAACAAGACATCACATCAAGTATGTAGTCCTAAGCACAGGGTCCTGGATGACTCTGCAGGATACTAAAGTATAGGTATAAATTTTCCTCAACCTAGTTTAGTAAAGTTTCAACCTCCCCTCTAGCCCACCACCCACTAGAAGTTGAAAAGAAAGGTTATGGGGATATGAAGTAAGTAGAACTGCTTAGAAATAGTTCTTTGGGGAGATTCCAATCTTTGGTGTTGTCAGTCCAGTCCTCTAGCAAACACCAAACATGAATCAGCAGCTACAGTCCACTCCACTTGGCAGACACCACACATGAATCAGCAAGGGCAGTTCAATCCAGAAGAAACTGTGAGGCTTGCCAACCGGCTCAAGTCTGCAGAAGCTGCAGAAATCTCATGAGAAGTTCTTTGGCAGGTTTCTCTCTATGAAGTCACCACAAACAAAGCTCAGCAATGCAGTGTAAGGCAAACCAATACATGCATGTCATCAGCAAAGACTACCAAGGCAGAGCAAGGCAAACCAATGCTCTAGCTCCCACTGTCTATGTGGTCATATGTATGTATATTCTTTCTAAACATCATGTGTCCTTTTATGTGTCTGCTATAGCAAAACATCCTTTCACCTGTGTCTGCTTCAGAAAAAATTTTCACATGTCTGCCTTAGCAAAACAACCTTTGACCTGTATGCCCCAGCAAAACATGATTTGATATAACTGACTTTCCAATGAAACTAGAAGTTTCTACTTCACCAAATCCCTGTGGACTCCCTGAAAAAATAGTCTTCACCAGCCTTCTGGAGCTCTCAGGATCATTAGACCAAGCCAGCAGCTGGCTCAAATTCATATCCTTGTCCATAGACCAGATATACCCTAGCCAACTGCTCCACCCATCTCCTTAACCACTGCCAAGTTCAGGATGTAAAAAGGCTTCACTCCTTTCCTCTTTTTAGCTCCTACTTCTCATGTCTAAGGAGACTCATTGGTAGCTTATCTCTCAGGGCTTCACCAAGTTGAGATGGACATAGGCTGAATGGGTCTTTCTTGTGCCCCCTTTCAAGGACACAGCATTCAGAGTTTTTAGTCTATACCTGATAATAAGAACTTCAAACCTGACCTCACCCTTCAGACTAAACCTCAGGCACACACAGGTCTACAACTTTCATCCACATTTTCACATATGTCTAACAACGTGTCACACCTCCAATAAAGCCATCACAGTAGCTCTGTAGCATTTTCTCTACCAGTATAAGAAGACAAAAGAGTACAGCAGATGATTTCCTGCTCCTACCCTCCCTCAACCCAAATGTGGCTCACTGCACACAGGTGAAAAAGGAATTGCAGGTGAAAAAGGTCAAAACCCCAGCTTGACCTAGCCTGCCTGCTGAGGAGCCAGAGGACATAGGAGGACCAGAGAGACACAGATACAGATGGGGAGGGGCTCAGGGACTTTGAGACTTTTTAGAAGCAACCAGAACCTTTCTGTTCTGACAGAACCTCCAGAATCCTCCCTCTAAAAGCCATGTATGACACGTGCCTCTGAGCTCAGCACTTCACAAGTCCTGACTGTAGGAATCATGAGTTGAAGGGCAGCATCAGCTATATAGCACATTTAAGAACAGCTGGGAAACATGAAAGACACTCTCTCAAAACAAACAAAACCAAAAATAATTCACCATGATGTTACTGTAAGAATGTAATGTTAAAACTCAGACCAGACTGCAGCTCATGCCACAAAGCCTGAAGTAGCCCTTCCATTCCCACAGATACTGACTGATAGGACCCCTACTGAAGACATTTTCTATTAATATCTAACAGACTTCCAGGTGCACCATACATCCTGGTCCCCACCTCCTTCCATGACTTCTACCTGGAAACCAGGGAACCTAGCTGCAAACTGATACTGTACACCACCCCTCCTTCCTTACAGAGCTATAAAAAAAGGACCTTGACTCTGCCTGGAGAGCTCTTGCTCCTCTTTGGAACCCCTGTTTCTGGTGCTGAGGCCTGGATTCTCCTCAGATCCCCTGCCATGATACTGTCTCTTTGTCCAGGATATTAATAATTCTTCCAGTAAGCTCCTCCCCCAAAAAATATCTATCCTAGTGTCCCTCTTCAGCATGCAACCAAGACCTTTCAGTTACCAGTTTCTGAGTGAAACTGGGTCATTTTCCTCTCAGGACCATTGCCCCAGTGACAAAACTGAACTGATTATGCAGTGATGGAAAGGTTTCCCTTTGGCCAGGGAATAAGAAAGCAGGAGAAACTGTTCACAGACCAGCTTCCTGTCTGAGCAGAAGGGCAGACTGGAAAGGCTATTAGGTAACAAGTAAAATGACTATCCAAGACTCCTTCAGGGAAAGGATAAACAACAGGTCTAAATAGGGTCCTCTATGGCTGAAACCAGTTTTATCCTATTCCACCCTTCTCTGTTTTCACAACAAAAGTCAAAATATGGAGTATCTGTATGACTGGCTAAGCTAGCACTTGTCTACTAGCAGAAAGACCACCAGAAGTTTTTTGACAAATACATCTCAACTACACAATGCAAGGTGAACCAATTGATGTGCAGCCGTGTTTAAGATAGCACCTGGGACAGTTGCAAAGTCGTATGACTAGCACCTGACAATGTAGGCAGCTGGCTTCCAGCGTGGCAGCTCAGCTAAACTGGTAAACAAGTCCTTTGTGCATGAGTCAGCCTCGTGCCCCTCCAGAGCAGGCTTATGCTAATGAGGTATTGGCAGCTTAACCTATCCTGAGAGAACACGTTACCCAGCCCGCCTTGGGCAGTTATATAAGCAGCTCATTTCTGCTGCTGGGGGTCCCCGTCCACGTCCATAAGTCAAGAGTCGTTCCTGGAATAAAGCTGACTGAGAAGGATCTGGTGGACACGACATATGGTGGCCCGTCCGGGGACCCGAGGACTTCGCCTTCGTGGATTCAGAACTCAGCAGCTAGGAACGGTGGTACAGGTATATTTGTTGCAACAGAAAGTGCCCAGTAAGTGGGCCGTCACAAAGTCCGCAGTAGAGGGAGTCATAAGGTCCGTGGTCATAGGTCCGTGGTAAAGTGGCAATTGAATCATAAGAGACCTTAGAAGTATCATGTTTGTGTTTGTTGTAGACCAGGTGTGAGTCAGTCCTGGGTGTCGTAATTATGTTTTTTCTGGTGTAAGTCTTTGTTTCTGTTTAAATGTCATCGTCCAGGGCATGAGTGCAAAAAAGACAAAGGATGAAAAAAGGCCTCCAACATTTATCCTAGCATAAAAGATTTAGAACCGGGCGGTGGTGGCGCACGCCTTTAATCCCAGCACTTGGAGGCAGAGACAGGCGGATTTCTGAGTTCGAGGCAACCTGGTCTACAGAGTGAGTTCCAGGACAGCCAGGGCTATACAGAGAAACCCTGTCTCGAAAAACCAAAAAAAAAAAAAAAAAAAAAAAAAAGATTTAGAGACAGAGAGTTCCTCCAGCTCCGATAGCTCAGATGAGGAGGAAGGAGGGAACTTAGACAAGATGGCGGAAGAAGAAAATTTAGAAAAATGGAGGAGGATCTAGAGAACCTATTAGTTGAAAGGGAGTCTGTGACCCTCTCTAGGAAAAAGAAAGGCAAACATGGGGCGGAGAAGCTTAAACCACCTGCTTGGGAGACGCCCACGACTCCACCCCTAGGCCCGCCTTCCCTATGCGGAGGTTCCTCGGGCCAGTCTGTCCTCAGAGACACAATGTTCATTCTGCCCACAGACTTGGAAGGAAGCGCGTATAGCCTTCCCAGTTTATCTTGACTGGAAATCCATTTACAGTACTGCGTTGGATACCGGGTGACTTTATACCTTTGTGGGCCGTCACACGCACCTGGCCAGTGCCTATGCCGGTCCATTCTAACTCCCGGTCCTCCCTACCTTTTTCGCTACTTCTTGTGCTCGTAATGCACCCTGTATTGTACCAAATCAGGCTCCATTCCACTAAACCTGCTCCGGTGTGTGTCTGACCACCGTTTTTCTTCCTGCTGGCTAACCTATATAAACTTGTTCAGCTCTCTTGCGTCTCCTCTCTCAGGGGACTGTGTATTACTCCTTTGGTATATAACTCTTCTCAGTCTCTCAATCAGAGTCGCCTCCTGTCTGAGTACCTGAAAGGAAATTGGTCGAAGGAAGGCGAGGACCTATCCAGGAGGCTCCTGTTGCAGATCACTACCCTGAATGGCACCCGCCTGGATCCCTTTACTTTGGAGAGGCTCACCACTTGGATCAAGGATGCCCTCAATTTCTTTAAAGAATGGGCAGGAGTATTTATCTGGGGAGCCGTTTGTTCTCCTGGGATGTGGTTTCTGCCTTTGATTCCTGTGTCGTTTGTGCCGTGACCATGCTAGACATAAGGCTGTGGTTTACCAGGCACTGACTGCCATGGAGGAAGGTACTCCCCCAGGTATTTGGCTGGCCTCCCTTAGGGAGGCATAGTGGGGAGCTTTCTGGACCCGGTAATGGCCATCCAGGCATAATCCCTAGATCCTGACCATCTTGACCATTGCCAAGGGTGTACACTCATGAGGCTCCTACAGCATCACCTCAATGTTTCTGAAGCGGGGAGTACGAGGAGTGCCTCGACTGGAGATGTTCTCAATCTTGAGATAGATTCTCTGAAAGCATGTTCGAGTACATAGAGGTTTTGTGCCAAATGTACCTCTCCCTGAAAAAAGGCACAAAGGCAGGTATGGCAGAAATATAAACTTTCCCATTACAATGCCTTCACTTTGCACAAGGGCTCGGACCTCTGTTTCCACCGCTGACTTGCTGCGCTAGCGGCGACCTTCTAGGTGTGCTCTCGATCACCTCACACCAACCACCTAATGAATGAGTGCAAGCATGCTTGGGTGTGGGATGCCTAAGGTCTGAAGGGTCCAGAGGTAACCTACTTCAAATTTAATAAATAAATAAGGGGAGATGTAGGCAGCCGTGTTTAAGATAGCACCTGGACAGTTGCAAAGTCGTATGACTAGCACCTGACAATGTAAGCAGCTGGCTTCCAGCGTGGCCAGCTCAGCTAAACTGGTAAACAAGTCCTTTGTGCATGCATCAGCCTCGTGCCCCTCCAGAGCGGGCTTATGCTAATGAGGTATTGGCAGTCTAACCTATCCTGAGAGAACACGTTACCCAGCCCGCCTTGGGCAGTTATATAAGCAGCTCATTTCTGCTGCTGGGGGGTCCCTGTCCCCATCCCCGTCCCTGTCCAAAAGTCAAGAGTCGTTCCTGGAATAAAGCTGACTGAGAAGGATCCTATCGTGTCGTGTGTTAATTGCTGGTCAAGGTGGACGCGACACCAATACATGTGTCATTAGTGAAGAATCCCTCATCATGTGTCCTTTCATGTGCTTGCTTTAGTGAACATCCTTTCTCCTGTGTCTGCTTCAGCTAAACATTCCTTCACGAGTCTGCCTTAGCCTTTCACCCTTTCCCACTTCAGCTAAATGTTCTTCACATGTTTGCCCCAGCAAAACACCATCCAACCTTAAGTTTCCACTTCACTGACCCTCTGAAAGAGCAGTAAGTACTTTTATCCTATGGACCATCTCTCCAGCCCTCTGGTTATTTTTTTGAGACAGGACTTTATTTACTATGTATCTCAGGATGCTGACATTAGACTTAAGTTATTGTATACCCTAGAAGGGCCTCAAACTTGTAGTCAACTTCCTGCCTTAGCCTCCCAAGTACTGGGATTACAGGCATGTAAACCACACCTAGTTTTTACTATCAGCCTAAAAAGCTCCCAAACTAGGATACATTACAGTCCCTTAGCACACTACATAGAACATATTGACAAGGTTCCAGTTTTAGGGGTGGGGATGTAATTCAGTTGATAGAATGTTTGCCTACCATTCATGAAGGCCTAGGTTCCATTTCTAGCGATACATAACACTGAATGTAGTGGCACACGACTGTGATCTCAACATATACGTATGAGCTGGAGGCAGAAAATCAGAAGTTTAAAGGGGAGGGGAGGGAGAGAGGTAGGAAGGAAGAAGAAAGAAAGCTAGCTACAGGTTTTCAATATTCCTTGCAGAATGCACACACACACACATACACACTGCTATTCAAGTTGTTTTTAATGATACAAACGTGAGATCTTATTTGACAAAAAGGTGAGTTTTAAAAAAACAATACTTAAATACTACAGCACTAGCTAACTTCCCTACTCTGTTCAATCTAGACAGAGCATAGTGGCTTTCTAAATCCACATGCAGAACTTCACACATATTTTTGTTTGCCCAGCCAAAATACCAACAAAAGTAGAATATTTAGAGGTTGAGCCTGAAGAGATTTCTCAGTGATAAGAGTATGTATTGCCTTTCCAGAGGTCCCAGGTTCAGTTTCCAGCATCCACATAACTCAAAACATCTCTAACCTCATTCAAGGGATGTAATACCCTTTTCTGGCCTCCAAAAGCACCAAGTACATGTGTAGTGCACAGACATACATGCAGGCAAAACACCCATACACATAAAATAAATTTAAAATTTATCTGTCAAATGTTGAAAAAGTGGGCTGAGAGCCAGATATGCTGACACATCCTGTAATCCCAGCACTTAAGAAACAGAGACAAGAGAATGTGGAGTACAAGATTATCTTTGCATGCACAGGAAGTCTGAGCCTTTTTGTGTTCACTTCACTCTGATTTTATTACATGTATTTAGTTTAGTGTGCATGTGTACAGATACAGGTGTCATAGTGAAGAGACAACAAGGTAACCCACCCTTGTCTCTGCGCTAACCCTTGGTGCTGAGTCTCACATTCCCTAGTCCCCTCACCAAGTTAAACAGCCAGCACTCCCCCCTTGGTGCAGATGTCCCCTGTCTTTGAAGGAGACAGAAAATTAATGCCCTTGAAGTGAGAAGGCCCCCACTCTTGAGCTAGGAGAAAGAGGCAACCAAGTGTTACCAGACAGCTGCAGCCAGCTTATAAAAATACACTACCCTCTGGTAATGGAATGAGTATTTCTTCCCAGGTCAAAAAGTTCCTTTTCCAGCCAGATGTATGGTCACACCTTGCTGTCTGAACAAATGTTAAATGCATCATATATATATCCCTAACTTCTAGACCTGAATGTCTGCATTTCTAACCTGTGGAGCAGGGAAGGCTTCATCCAGACTCAAATAATAAAGCCTCTTTTTATGTATTTGAATCAGTGTCTCAATCTCTGGTGGTCTCCTGGGCTTCCTGCGAACTGGGCATAACAATAGTACAACAGTGGAAGTTAGAGAGGAACCTGCCTTTTTCCTCCCCAATGTCACTATATCACAGAAAATACATATACTTACTGTATCAATTAATTTTTTAATTTTTTTTATTTGGGGAGGGGGGAACACACACATGCCACAGAGCTTGTTTTGGTTACTTTTAAATTGCTATAACAAATCACCATAGCCAAGGCAACTTGTAAAAGAAAATATTTAACTGGGGGCTCATTGTTCCATGGGGTTAGAATCCATGGCCATCATGATGGGGAGCATGGTAGCAGGCAGGCATGGCATTGGACTAGTAGCTGAGCATTTACATCTGATCCACAAACAGGAAGCAGAGAGAGCTAATTGGGATTGGCATGGGCTTTTTGAACCTCAAAACTTGCCCCAAGTAACACACTTCCTCCAAAGAGGCTGCATCTCCTAATCCTTCCCAAATAGTTCCACCAGCTGGGACCAAGTATTCAAATATATGAACCCATCAGGGACATTCACACAGGTTCTAGGAATCAAACTCAGGTCTAGCTATTAGACTTGGCAGCAAATATCTTTACCCACTGAGACATCTCAATAGCCCAAATAAACTTTTAATTAACTATCATGAAATCAAGGTCTAGAGAAAAGACACAATAGTTAAGAGCATTTATTGCTCTTGCAAAGAGTATACCTGAATTTGATACCTGCACCCACATGACAGTTCACAAAAACCCTGTCTTGCCGGGCGGTGGTGGCGCACGCCTTTAATCCCAGCACTTGGAGGCAGAGGCAGGCGAATTTCTGAGTTCGAGGCCAGCCTGGTCTACCGAGCGAGTTCCAGGACAGCCCGGACTACACAGAGAAACCCTGTCTCGAAAAAACCAAAAAAAAAAAAACAAAAACCCTGTCTTGATAAAGCAAACACAAAAACAAATCAAAGATCATGAAATCAAACTGCTGTAACTTTAGATCTTTAGGCAAAGAAAACAACCAATTCCAGAAGAATGCATTGGGAAAAAAAAAAAAAAAAAAAACAATGCCTAGAAGTATAATAATGGAAACCAGAGAAAATCAGAGAGATAAAATCTTCAAAACAGCCAGGAAAAGATTTTTAACTGAAGGAAGCTCCTTCAGTTAAAAAAAAAAAAGTGCTTGCCACACAAACATGAGAACATGAGTTCAATGTCAAACACCCATGTGCCTGGAAGGACAGTGATTATCTGTAATCCCACTGCTGGGGAGATAAAGACAGGAGGATCCCTATGGCTCACAGGCCAGCCAGCCTAGGCAAATTGGCAAGCATCAGACTCAACGAAAGACCTCATCTCAAAATATAATATGGAGGGCTAGCAAGATGTCTCAGCAAGTTAAGAATCCCAGAACCCACATAAAGGTGGATAGAAAGAATCGAGTCTACAGAGAATGCTTGTCTAGCATGTATAAGGGCCTAGCTTCGATAAGCAGTGTTTTTCCCCAAACGAAACTAAACTAAATGAATATTCAAGGTATAATACAAGAATAATAAAACTATACCCGTTTTGTAAGTAAGGTTTAAGGAAACCTCTGATAGTTATTATTTTTGTTGTTACTTTGTTTTCTTTGTGATAAGGTATAGCTACAACCCAGTGGCTGAAGGTTTCTTTTTCTGCTATAAATGACCAAAAAGCTACTTAGGGAGGAAAAGGTTTATTCCACATCACATTTCATCACCAAATAAGTCAGGACAAGAACTCAAGCAGGGCAGGAACCTGGAGGCAAGAGCTGATGCAGAGGCCATGGAGGGGTGCTGCTTACTGGTTTGCTTCTCATGACTTGTTCAGCCTGCTTTCTCATAGAACCCAGGACCACCAGCCCAGGAATGGCAACCCTGACAAGAAGCTGGGCTCTCCCTCATCAAAAACTAATTCAGAAAATGCCTTACAGTCCTGCTACAACCCTATCTTATGGAGGCATTTTCTTTTTTCTTTCTTTTTCTTTTTTTTTTTAAGATTTTATTTATTTTATATATATGACGAGTACACTGTAGCAGTCTTCAGACACACCAGAAGAGGCATCAGATCCCATTACAGATGGTTGTGAGCCACCATGTGGTTGCTGGGAATTGAACCTTCCTGTGGAAGAGCAGTCAGTGCTCTTAACCACTGAGCCATCTCTCCAGCCTGTTCTTTTTTCTTTTTTTACTTGTTTATTTACATCCCAAATGTTGCCCCTTTCCCAGTTTTCCCCTCACAGAGTCCCTCCCCCGATTCCCCCTTCCTTTGCCTTTGAGAGGGTATCCCCCACCCTGGCATATCAAGTCTCTACAGGATTAGGTGCATCCTCCCCACTGAGGCCAGTCCAGCTGGTGTATGCTCTTGGGTTAGCAGCTAAGTCTCTTGAGAGCCCCCAGGGGTCCAGGTTAGTTGACACTGTTGGTCTTCCTGTGAAGTTCCTATCCCATGGCATTTTATTAATCACTGTTCCTTCCTCACAAATGACTTTAACTTCTGCCAAATTGACATAAAACTATCCAGCACTCCCAGGTTGGCCTGGATTCACAGTGATCCTCCTGCCTCATCCTTCTGAGTGCTAGGTCTATAGGTTTGAGTCACCATACTGAAATATGGTGGTTAAAATTGATTCTCAACTTGTTTGGAGTAAAAAGCACCTAGAATATTATGTTGAGCATGTATGTTCAGGTGCTGGGAACTAAATCCATAGTCTATGTTCTACCACTGAGCCTCTCAGTGCCTACCTGAGATCATTCTCTGTTCTTCCTACCATGTTTTTTAAAGCTCCAATGAATCTATTGTGTATATTACAGGAGCATGGCTGACCCTCAGGCAGCTTCATCATAGAAAAGTCCCACCACCACATGGGTAACATTCATGAAATCTACTTCATTAGATTCCTATTTATATTTTAATTGCAGTAGAAATTACATGGCAGAAAAAAATGCATGAGCATGTGTGTGCAAAGGCAAGGTATACATGGGAAATTCCATACATTATACTCAATTTTGCTGTTAACTTACAATTACTCTTATTCTAGTTTGATTTTCTATTACTGCAATAAATACTATGACCAAAAGCAACTTAGGGAAAGAAAGGGCTTAATGTTGGGGCCATGCAAGAGGAACATCAAAACAGCTTTAGAACTCATAGAATGCAGTCCACTGGTTAGCACAACCATGATGGGAGTAAATCAGAGAGGTAGAGTCCCAAGGATTATGTGTCCTAAGGACCTCATGCTGTTGAGTATCTATCTGCTTATTGCCCTCCTGGTTACCACACCCCTCATAATCTATGAGTGGTATAAAAACTCTAAGGGGTTTCCAGCCCCTCACTGGGCAGTATCATTGGCACTTACAATATTAGTGATTGATCTTTTCAAAGCAGTGTTTCTAGAATAGATTGATGATTCAACCACCACCCTTAGAAAGAATTTAGAGATGTAGTTATTAAAGTTAGGTTAAGATGTTTTTTGATAGTGGCTTTGACATAGAAAATCTTGGGAAACAATTTAAAGTTTAGAAAGGCACACTTCTGATAATTGAGATAGGGATTTTTTTTTTTTTTTTGAAGTCAGAGAACAAGAACAATGGCACCCTAACTAGGGTGCTGATGTGCCTTTCAGGTGATCAAGGTGATGATTACTTTCTTGCACTCATTTTTGCCTCAGCTTCCTGAGATGATTTAATAAAAAGTTGGTGAGTAGATGTGCACCCTGAAGATTTAAAGTATAAATGACTATTGTTTTTTATATAAAGGTTTAGATTTGTGATTCTTTTAAGATTTTTTTTGTAAGATTACTTTTTAAGATAAATAATGAATAATTGATCCTTTCTTTGTAATCACAAATTGTAGCCTGACTGGCTGAAAAAAAATACGTTTCTTGCTTACACTTCATTAATCTATTACAAGTCACTTAAACATGAATATACATGGGTTCTTGGGAATAATTTGTTTTTTCACTTTCATACATAAGACATTTAATCATGTAATGGTATTGGGAGCATGCTTTTTTTTAAATGTACCCTTACTGTAATTATTCACTTGAAAATAGAATGTAACCACATTGTAATTTTTATATTGGTTGAAAGATTTTGCTGGGATATATAAGCTGTGGAGAAGAAATAAAACTGTTGGAGCTTGTTAGAACCTTGCTTCATCCACTGTTGTGTGTGTGTGTGTGTGTGTGTGTGCGCGCGCACGGGCACCTCTCTATGGCTGACCTGGAACTCACTATGCAGAACAGGCTGACCTTGAACTTATGGTGATCCACTTCCCTCTTCCTCTCTGCAGGGCTCCTAGGCTGTTCTTATCCCCAGCATCCATGTGAAGCAGGCCCCAGCAGCACCTGCCCATAATCCCAGAACTCTTGTGGGAAGATCAGAAACAGACTGGAAGCTCTTAGGACACCTAGGGAGGCATACTCATCAATAAAAAGAGACCCTGTCTCAAACATGATAGAAGGTTAGGACCAACATCTGGAATTGTCCTTTGATCTCCACACATGTACTTCAGTACACATGCCTACTACACTCAACATACAATAACATAGACACATATCTATATACACACATATCACATATACACACCATAGAGAAAAAAAGAATTAGGACTTTATAGATAAATCTAAAAGTCCTGATGGGCATGTTATCATGCATTTAATTTCAAGACTTGGTATGTAGAAGCAGGAGGGTCAGCAGTTATAAGTATATGTAATATACATATATATGCATACGTAAATGTTACATATGTATATGTAAACATCTATACATACAGGAATAGGTACTGGTAATGGCTATACAACACTGTGAATATAATTTATACCATTTAATTGTAATTTTTTTTTTTTGAGACAGAGTTTTTCTATGTAGCCCTGGCTATCCTGGAACTCACTCTGTAGACCAGGCTGGCCTCAACTTACAGAGATCCACCTGCCTCTGCCTCCCAAGTGCTGAGATTAAAGGCATGTGCCACCATGCCTAGCTTTAATTGTACATTTTAAATGGTAAAGGGCTGAAGTTTTATGTCAGCAGGAAGGCATATGTATGTCAAAAGCCATAAATTCAATTTTCAGAACACACACACGAAGTCCTGGAGAAAATAGACTGAAAGTTTGTCCCATGAGTCATAAAAGACCTGGATCTCTACCTATAATCCCAGGACTAAGTAGGTATAGGCAAGAGGTCCAAGATCATCCCTGGAAACATTGTGAGTTAAAGGCTATATGAGATTCCACCTCAAAAAATATGCAGCAGGCTGGGTGTGTTACATATGCCTTTAATTCCATCACTCAGAAAGCAGATATCTGTACATTTGAGGCCAGCCTGGTCTATAGAGAGAGTTCCAGGACAGCCATGGCTACATAGTCAAACCTTGTGTAAAGAAAATAAAACATAGTGACACAAAAGAAAATAAAGACCTGGAACTGATTCCCAGGCTTCTGATGCCCATCATTCTTGGAGTGACCTCGGAGAAATAGAGTGTTTCCCCTGGGCCTTCAAGGAGACTTATCAAACTTCTTCTGCTGCTCTACACAAGTTACAAACCTTGTTTTCTAAATACCACTAATCTGGCAGATACCTGGGTGATCTATCAGTTTTAGAACATTTAGTACCTGGTAGCCACTACTGAGCCCTACTGAGGAGAGTATTGTGCCCAAGGTTTGATGCCAGAAGTACACAAGGCCACCAAACTCAGTGACAAAACACAAATACAAACCCCTGACTACAGCAGAAGACTACTAAAACAGATGCCCTTGACCATAAGCATTGAGAGTGCCTATGAGGAACTAGTCAGTCAGTATGGAAACTACTGTATTCTTTTTTATATATTCATTTTGTTGTTGTTACTATTTTGTCTTTACTTAATGTTTTCTTTTTTAAAAAAATTAATTATTATTATTTCTGTGTGTGTGTGGGAGGAGGAGGAAGAGGAGGAAGAGGAGGAAGAGGAGGAAGAGGTCAGAGAGGTGCCAGATTCTCTGAAACTGGAATTACAGGCAGTTGTAAGCTGCCTTATGTGAGTGTAAGGAATCCAACTGGGTACCCTGCAAAAACAGTATATGCCCTTAACCACTGAACCATCTCTCCAACTTCCTACAATTTTTGAAATTTTATTTTGTGTATATAAGTGGTTTTTCCTACATCCATGTTTCCTACATGCATGCCTGATGTCTGAGATGGTCAGAACAAGACATCAGATTCCCTGAGACAGGCTTCATGCAACTAAGGCTGACCTCGAAGTTGATAAGTGGCTGAGGATGCTTTGAACTCTTGATCCTCCTCTCCTGTCTCCACTTCCAAGTACTGAGATTACAGGTGTTACCAAATTGAAAATGCTATAATCTAACCAAAACAGTGCTTCTGTAAACTTTTTCTGTATTTTGGAGCATTAACAAAGTGGGGTGGAGTTCCTGTAAGTAGGCTCATTGGGTCAAAGGACAGGAATGTTGTTTAGTTCTGTTCAGCAGCTGCCTGAGAGACAGAGAAATCCAGCTAAAAAGAACTGGCCCAGCTGCCCTGGCACTGTGGTTGGTCGAGGCAAAAAGCTCAAACCTGAGGGTCCAGAGAAATGTTCCAAACATCCCCTCAATCATTGATACACAAAACAGAACGCTCTCAGCAAAGAACAGTAAGCAAAAAGAAAGCAACCAAAGGCTCAGGTTTACATCCACATGTGCTTCTGAACCTTCCATATTCTTACATGGTTAATGACAAAGTTGAACACATGTCAACCTTAAATCATTATCTACATCCCCACATCCATCCTCTTATGAGCCATGAAAGCTCTGATATCAAGTCACAATCGGAGCTTCAGCTCATCAAACGTAGAAATAAAAGATCTCTCACCTAAGAGGACGTGTGGAGGAAGTGGGAATGGGGGCTCTGGTGGTTTACACTTGTAATTCCAACATTTGAGAGCCTGAAGCAGGAGAATCGCTCCAAGTTTGAGGACAGCCTGGGTTACATAGAGTTTTAAGCAAACATGAACTATAAATTGTATAGTACCTCAAAGTCTCGAAGGTGATTTCATCTTGCAGCAGTGACTTCAGCTCTTTGTAGGAAGCTAGGCGACTCAGCTTTAGCACAAGAGGCGTGCACAACCACATTAGGTACCTCCCACCCAGCCTCTGGAGAAGAGGGTGGAGGCAGGTCTGGAGGTGGAGCCTGCGTGAGGACCTGCGGACCCACAGCGCAGCCTATGGGCCTATGGTGGAGCAATGTCTGTGGGCTGTGCCCTTCTGCGGGCGGCCATTGTCGTGCCTGCTAAGCTTTTCTACGTGACTCATTTGCTTCACCTAGCCGGCAGAGCGAGACCACTGGGGGGAACTCCCTGATCCGGTTTGCATCTCGCTACACCCAGGCAACATCCTTGGCCCTCCCATTCTCTGCCACCAGCCTTGAGACGACCGACCTGAGCCCAGGGCCTAGCACGGGAGGGCCCGGGTCGAGGAGAACTATTGCTACGTTCCAGTCCTGGAGGTTTCTGTTAGCCAGACTGTGAGGCGCGACGGATTCCCAAGACTCTCCTGGCCAGGCAGGGCTTCTCCTAGCGCTCTCCTAGCTCTCACGAGGAACTGAGCCTGGACTGGTGTTTGGAGGAACAAGTCATAGCACCGATCTCGCCCAGCACAGACTTGCCCCTGCCCCCACCCCCAAGCCTACTCTTTCCTGTTTCATATCCTCCCAGAACCCACAGTTCCCAAACAGTGCACCTGCCGGCGGTCCCAACCCAGCGGGAGAAGTGGACATGAGGTTGGCAGGTGGGTGGCTTCCACAGCGAACTGAAAAGAGGCCAGGTGTCCTCGTGTTTGTGTTAGGAAGGGCCTGGGTCGTCACTGGTTGGTTTATTTATTAATGGATGACTATGCACAAGCACTCATTTTATGAGCAAATTCTTTCACCTCTGAGGACTTCAGCTTCCCAAACTATAAGTAGTTAAGGATTGAATACACACACACACACACACACACACACACACACACATATAATCACAAATAACAGGCCAGCTGCCTTTTGGAAAATGAATTGATGAATTGTGAGAAATAGGCTCCAGAGAGCCTAGTAGCTGGATGGAGAGGAGTGGAGAGTAGAGATAGAGAAGTGTGGTCTTAGAAGAGACTGACTTAGGTGCCTGTGAGATTGGGTGTCATCCTAGTGGCAGCTCTGCTGTCAGCTGAACTACTAACATGAATGTGCCTTGCAGGGACTGTATGGGTTGAGAGTAGAATTTGAGAACTGGTAAGGTAGCAGCTTTGTGGATAAGTCCAAATTGGACATTAAGGAACTGGTTGGGAGGATATGGGTTCAAGACAGATCAGGACTGGAGGTGTAAGGTGTCATTGCTGCATGGTGAAATCTCCCATACAATATGAAGATTGGAGAAGGCAGCCTAGAAAAGAACACCTTTTGAGGAGAGAGTAATGGAACACAATCTAACCAACAAAGAGGAAGTCCCAGAGAATGGGGTCAGGAGACGGTATCCTGGAACCTAGTAGTGAAGTGTTTGCATCAGGAGGGCTTGGGCAGCCCACTGAGAGGTCAAGAAAGAGCAGACAGACAATCAGAAATGTGACATCATGAAAGCCATAGGTTTGAAAGGTCTTCCTTCAGTTGGTGTTGTGGGAGCAAGATTAGATTGGAAGAATTTGTGGGAGAGAGTTGGGGAGTGAGGTAATAGAAATCACAATGTAGATGTCTTTTATGTGTATGCTGGGGGATGGAAGCTAGGGTCTTATGCATGCTGAGGAAATGCTCTGCCACAGAGCTATATCCCAAGCCAGAATATAAATTTTTAAAGAGTTTGGTGGAGAAATGGAAGATGAAGAGTCAGGGAATGAGATTTTTCTTGCAGGAGCTCTGTTTCATCTTTATCTTACTAAGTTAGGACATGTTGATAATATGAGAGAAAGTGAGCTAGAAAGGAGTCTTAGCACAATGTATCTGAAACAGGAGAGAACTTGATAGATCCTGAAGCAGTAGGACTGGTTTTCACAAGGAGTATACTAGGAGGAAGTTCAAGTCTATCTCTTGGGTCTGGTGGATAGCAGTTGGTCCCCCACCTTCCAATCCTACCATCACTTGTTCCCAAGTAGAAGGGGAGATCTGGTCATGTGATGTAGTGGGTTATTGCAGGGTTTGTTCACTGATATCTGAGATAGTCCTGCTCTGTGTCTATCTTGCCTGCAGGCCCCCTGCGCATCGTGGTCCTAATCATCATTATGGGTCTCACCTGGATCCTAGTCACCATCCTCCTAGGTGGTCCTGGTGTTGGCCTTCCTCGATTCAGCAGTTCTTCACCAGTGAGTGTGGGGACCCTCTTGATTCACTATAGAGGTGTCCAATATGGATTATGGTGGTTGGGTTTCCCATTCCCTTCTTAGCAGACTTCCTTTTGCTGCCCTAGATATATCTTACAACACAAATGCATCCTTGTTCCTACCAACCATCCTTGAGAAACAACACCCCTAATTGCAATCAATATCAAGTGGAAGTTGATAGAATAAAAATAAGGAGTGGAAAGGCCTCCATTGAATATTGATTGTCTTGGACTTTCAGTTGGGCTCTGAGACACACAAGGATTCTACACCTTGACACTGGTACCAAGTCACCTAAACACTAAATTTTCAATTCCAATTCATCCTTTTCTGGAGCAAGCAGTTTTACATCAGGGCATCTCATTGAGACTTGAGCAGGAAACATGTCAAATATACCCTGACTTGGCCTGAGTCCCTGAGCTGCTTGCTCTGCTGTAGGCTCCTGGAGGCCTCCATGCTAATAGAAAAACTCTCTACCTAAGGCCCAGAGAACTCAGTGATGCAGGTAAGCCTCCTGTCCCTCTCCTATTCCCTCCTGTGCCTGTACTTCATACTGCCTTTGTGACACCCTGCCTGCTGTCAGCCAGCCCCCTAGGATTTCCATTCTCCATCTGGACTCTCCCAACTAGCTATCATAGGCTTCTGGGCTGTGAACCTAGTAAATGAGTTAGCCACCATCAGAAGGTGAAAGGGGTAGGCATAGGAAAAAAATTCCATTCCAAACAAGAGACATTGGGATGAAGCAGGAACTCATGGGCCTAAGCAAGTCCAATCACAGAAGGGCAAATCTAGATATCAGGGCCTAAAAAGAAATCTCTATATCCAGGTACTCTGTTCTCTAGGCCCCCAAACTGACTACATCTCTGGGCCCTCTTTGGCCTCTTCATCCTAGGTCTATATTCAAAATCAACACACACCTCCCTCCTTCCTCTTTCTCCCTTCCTTCTTTCTCCCTTCCTTCCTTCCTTCCTTTCTCCCTCCTTCCCTCCTTCTCTTATTCCTTCTTTCTTTCCTTCCTTTTGTCTTTCATTCCTTTGTTTCTTCCATCCTCTTATTCTCATCTTGGTTCTTTTCATAGGCTGACAATGTTTCTGTTGGTATAAATCTCTAGCAAATTTTGTTGGCCTCTCGTGCATTTCATGAAAGCCTAGGTTATAAGACAAGAGAGTCCTCCACAGATCCATTCTGTATAATCCCATCTCAAGTCCAGGCTTCTGAGAGGCAGGAGAACACACATGCTTCCTTTCCTTAGCAAGTTCTTAGCCAGCCATCATCTTTGTGTTCTCTCTAAAGTATGCTTTTTAAAAAGTTTTATAGTGCTGGGAATTAAACCCAGGACCTCACACATACTGAACAAATACTCTACACAGAGCTATTTTTCTAGCCCATAAAATGTTTCAGATTTTTTTGACAGAGTTTTCACTCTGTAACAGAAGCTGACCTTGAACTTACTATGTAGCTTCAAAGTCTATGTTCCTCCTGTGTTACCCTATCAAATTCTGGAATTACAGATTTGGACTGCTTTCTCAATTTTTGCAATATAATTAAACTAACATTTCTTTCTTTCCCTTCCCTTTGTGACAGGGCTTAATGAATACCAGGCTATCATTAAACTCACTATAAAGCCAAGGGTAACCTTAAATTCCTGATCTTCCTGCCTCTATCTCCCAAGTGCTAGGATTACAAGCATATGTCTGGCTAGGCTGAGATTTTTCTATATCTTTATGTTCTATTTTCTTCATGATTAATATTTTTCTCCAACTATTCTGTCTACTGTCATTTTACTATAAGCAGCAGCAAGGAAAAACCAGACCATTCCTTTAACACTGTGTTTGAGAATCTCTTTTGCTAAATATTGTACAAGCTTTCTTTCCTACAAAACACCAGAACAATTGACACTTTATAACAAGGATGAGCTTTCCTCCCACACCCAACAATGGCTTCTTCAGCTTCCTTTTTAAGATTCTTCTGTTGAATCTTTCTCTATTGCTCTTTCTTTCTGAGCTTACCAGAATTGTGTTTACTATCCATATTGCTAAATTTGTTTTAATATAGAGGTTTACTATGCAGGCCAGGATAGCCTTGAAATCATGTTCCTTCTATATCATCCTTCTAAGTCTGGGATTAAAGATATGTAGTACCATACCTGGCTTCACTCTGTATTCCTACCAATAGGGTTTCAGGTTTTCTTTGTTTTTTGTGTTTGTTTTTTGTTTTAAGCAGTCCAGGCTCTTTCTACTGTACACCTCAAAACTCTGTAGCTTTTGTCCACTCTACCCAGTTCCACATCCATTTTCATATCCTTAGGTATTTGTGGTATTTATTTATATAAACCTCCAATTCCTGTCACCAAAACCTATATTAGCTTCCTGAAGCTACTCAAAAAACAAACAAAACAAAACAAAAAAAAAAACAGAATAAAGCAGGAGCCTTAAAACAACCAAAATTTATCTTCTTACAATGTTTGGAACCGAGAGTATGGGAAGTATCAGCAAGGTTGTGCTTCCTCTTAAAGCTCCAAGTAAGGGTCTTTCTGTGCCTCTGCAGATTCTAGAAGCCTTCTCTCTTTTTTTGGTTTTTCAAGACAGGGTTTCTCTGTGTAGCCCTGGCTGTCCTGGAACTCACTCTGTAGACCAGGCTGGCCTCGAACTCAGAAATCTGCCTGCCTCTGCCTCCCACGTGCTGGGATTAAATGTGTGCACCACCACAGCCCGGCTTCTAGAAGCCTTCTATGTGCCTCATCTTGTAACTGCACCACTCTGCCTTTTGCCTGTACTGTCTTACAACATCTCCTGTATGCTTTTGTCTCATAAGGACACCATCACACTAAGGGCTCAACATGCTCCAGTATGACTTCATCATAACTTATCTATCTGTAAAGACCCTGTTTCCCAGCCACATTCTGAGGAACTGAGAGTTCTGACTCCAGTATAGTTTTGTAGGATCATAATTCAAGCCATGACAGAGGTCACCTCCACCCTTACCCTGAAGAAATACAGAGTCTAATAGAGCCCTGTGCTCTGCCTAACCACTTCAGCTCATCCACTTTGGTCTGTGTGCCTCATTCATGTAGCTCCCACCCTGACTTTCTGGATCCTCTGCTTTGTTCTGATTGTACAAGGGTTCTAATACAGCTATCAACCCCCTTTCCCTTTTCCTACCAGTAGCAGAAAAACCTAATTCTTAGAGTCCCTACCTCCTTATCCAACACACCACTTGGAAGCATCCCCAGCTTTGGTCTGAGCCCCACCCACCTCCTTCCCCATTTCCATGCTCTGTAGCTGTTCCTTCAGCCCTGTGGCTGGTCCTGACCTTTACCCTCAGATCTCAGGTGACACCAGGGTCAGTCATATGGGTCACATCTGCTATCATTACTCAGAACCAAGGGCCAGGAAGTACAAGTGCGGCCTGCCCCAGCCATGTCCTGAAGAGCACCTGGCCTTTCGCATAGTCAGCGGGGCTGCCAATGTCATCGGGCCCAAGATCTGCCTCGAGGACAAGATGTGAGCATTTGGGCTGGGAAGTGGGAGGGGAACCTGAGGCCAGGTCTGTAAAGGCCAAGGGCTGAGGATTATGTGAGGAAGAGCAAAGCTGAATAAGCCCACAAGAGATCTTCTTACCCCTTGCTAGGCTCATGAGCAGCGTCAAGGACAATGTGGGCCGTGGGTTGAACATCGCCCTGGTGAATGGTGAGTCCACCATGTTATAGGGTCAGAATTCAGATTATAGAAGCAGATACAATGGTATGGCCTGTCCGCTCCACTTCATTACTCCCTATGCAGGTGCAGGTGGCTTCTGGGCATTCCCTAGGAGACTTGGGAAGAATTCTATGCCAGCTGAAAGCTCCACAAAGGAAGTCACCCAGTGAATGTGATAGTAGTGACAATAGTGGTAGATGCTTAGGACCTCAGATGCTAGTGGCTCTATGGGCTGCAGCTCTGTGAATAAGAGGATGATAGGACATGTCATCCTTCTAGAAAGGGCTGCCACCCACCACATTTGAGCCTGGGCTGGGGGCTCAGGTGGTAAAGTGGCATGGCCCAGCTTGCTCAGCAGATCTTCCTCTTGATACAGGGGTCAGTGGTGAAACCCTAGAAGCCAGAGCCTTTGACATGTGGGCTGGAGGTAAGTGCCCACCACAATATCCCACTGTACATTTTCTCCCTGAAACCTTGCCCTCTGTCTTTGCACTTAGCTGTACAGTATTGCCTTGGGTTCACAAAATACAGGGGATGGGAAAATCTGTCTGGATTCGTTTTGTGACTAGATGGCCCTAGCTTCTTTACCAGTTTGTCTGTGTTCATACTGATGGTCCTTGATGTAGAACAGCCCTGGCCCAGTCCCTACTTTGTTTTCCTCATTCAAAGAATATTGTTTGGTGGGGAAGGGCTGCTTGGTGGAACCTGAAGCTCCATATTCTGTGGGCCCATCTCCACCAGATGTCAATGATCTTTGAAGTTCATCCGACCACTACATGAAGGTACCCTGGTGTTTGTGGCATCCTATGATGATCCAGCTACCAAGTAAGTGACTGCTAAGTCTAGCTTCAGTCTTGTTTCAGTACAGTAATAATCCCCAGTTCACATTTCTTCCTACTGTGTGACAGGATGAATGAAGAGACCAGGAAGCTTTTTTCTGAGCTGGGCAGCAGGAATGCCAAGGAACTAGCCTTCCGTGACAGCTGGGTGTTTGTGGGAGCCAAGGGTGTACAGAACAAGAGCCCCTTTGAGCAGGTACAGCAGAGAACCTAGCACCTCTGCCTCCTATCCCTGGCAACCTGGCCACCCCTTCTGTTTACAACAAAGCTTCCCTGAATTCTACCCAGCTGGTTCTGATATCTGTCCCTGACCTATGCCCTGGTTAGGCTTGTTCCCTTATTATCACCATGGGGAGAGACAGTAACTTTGATCTTTCCTGTCCTGTACATATTTCAACCTAAGGAGTCTTTAAATGTTAAATTGCATATAGGCCAGACTTATACCTAAAAATCTTTGCAAATACCTTCAGAATGCTCACTCGAGGGATATAGCTCACTTATGGTGGGTGTTTGTCTAGCATGCACAAGGCTCTGTGTTCAATCCTCAGCATTACATAAAACTAAGCAGAGGACACACCCATAATATCAACACTGAAAGTAAAAGCAAGAGGATCAGAAGTTCAAGATTATCCTTGGCCACATAACGAATTTCAGGCTGGCCTAGGCTACAGGAAATTCTGTTTCAATTTTTAAAAAGAAAAAAAGATGCTCACTACCATCCTAGCCTTGTCATAACCCAGTTTTCCAATTTATGCTACACACTCCTTTCTCACCTCCCTTGGGTTTGGTCTTAGAGTACATCAATCAGGGTTTATGCTAGGGATGCTAGAGAGAGGAGGGCCCTGGCATTCATCCTTACCTAAAGAGGCTCTCAGCAAAAAGTCTTAGGTAGGCCTCCAAGCACTGCTTTCACCAAATACATATTTCTCCATTTTCTTTGGCTGACAAAAACAATTCAAGCTCATGCCAGCCAAGACCCTTCACCCCAACTAGGGCAGCAGCTTCCAGAGCCACATGGACTCCCTCTTGTCCACAGTGTTCACCTTGGCCCATCCCCAGGTTGCTTATTAAAGAATAGACCACTGCAGCCATCCCCAGTTTTCTCTGTGTGAAGTGAAGGGCAACAGACTGAAGAGTACCCTGGCGGTTGGCCCCTGAGAGCCAGGTCATGACTTCCTATTAACCTCTACAGCATATGAAGAACAGTAAGCACACCAACAAGTATGAGGGCTGGCCAGAGGCCCTGGAGATGGAAGGCTGTATCCCTCGAAGGAGCATGACGGGCTAGCACAGCAGAGCTCTGGGACCAGACTGAAGGAAGCAGCATGTCATCACTGTAGGGTGGAGCCTGTGCCCCATGCTCAGGCATGAGGCTCCCCCTCCCTAACATATTAGGGCTTGAAAGTGGCCTCAAAGGGGATGGAGGCTGCAGGGCTGGCCCATTTAATTTTGTCAGGGAATTTAAAATACCTGGTGTCCTTGTTTTCCTAAAGCTGATCCTACAGTCAGTTCCCACCCAGCCCTTTCCTCTGCCCCTCCTGTGTCATCTTCTGTTTCTTGAGTACCCCCAGAAGCAAGGGTCGTCAATGTTTGCCCCTCTCACTGGAACAGCCATTGGGTAGGTTGGGACATCTTCAAGAAACTCTCCCTCACAGAGGCAGTACACTGCTATCCAAACCTGTTTTCAATGTGATCCCTTAAGTAAGCTAAATTAGAGCTGAATCAGATGACTTCTGCAACCCTGAATGGAGCAATATGGCCTTTAGTGCCCAAGTAGCTCGAGTCAAATCAGAGTTCTCACAAGGTGTTGTATGGCAGTATGTAGTTTGTCAGAGGGCTCACCCTTCTAAATGACAAGTTTGTTAATAAACTAATCTCTTGCAATGGAATAAAGTGTATTCAGATGTCCTCAGTGAAGAGTCAAGGGTGGTGTTGTCCTGCGTGTGCGTGTGTGTGTAAGACAGGTAAGTCCCAGAGGTTCAAGCAGTGCTCCTGGAGCTTAACCAGACAGCCTTTGCAACGGGCCCTGTGGCCAGAAGTGACTCAGATAGGAGGTAGAATAGCTCCCAGCTGACATTACCCATGGATTTGATTAGAAAGATGGTTCTGTACTCAGGAACTCAAGGAAACTCACCACCTCTCGGTAACCCAGTGTGAGCATATAGGGGAAAAGATGGGAATTAAAACCAGTACAGGCACTGAAATAATCCAGGAGTACAGAAGCAACCTGGTTCCAAAAAGGAAAGAACACAGCTTTGAATTTCTAGAAGAGAGATATCAAGGCATACTAATTTGAGGATCCCATAAAGCATCTCTGAGGTGGCCATGCCAGGAGTGATAAACTTAGAAGTCTACTGTGGTAACCTGCTTTCTAAGCCTTCAACCCATTTCTGTTAAGTACTAAGTCTCAGAAAAAAAATGGTGAAGGCAAATCAGGCCTCAGGAAATGAGAATAGGGCTGGGTATGGTACTATACATCTATTATTCCAACACCTGGAAGTGGAGTGAAGCAGAAGGTTCAAAGTTCAAATCAAATTGTGACTACTTTAGCAAATTCCAGGACATCCTGGGCTACATGAGGTGCTGCATCCATAAGGGGGTACAGTGGGATGGCTTATAAAATAATGTACCTACTGCCAAACCTGGTGATCCCTAGAACCCATGGTAGAAGGAGAGAAGCAAGTCTTGCAAGTTGTCCTCTAACCACATACACAAGTAAGTAATGTTAAGAAATAAGGAAAGAAAAAAGAAGAAAAAGAATGGAAATATTTGATGGCAGGAATATGCTGGTTTAGAGATATGGAGTGCCCAGGAGAGGCATACTAGGGAAGAGATAGTTGTTTATCTAAGACTAAAAGAGTCAAACAGGAAAGTCAGCATGGCTCTCAGCTCTTTGTCTCAGATATAGTGATGATAATAGCTAACACCCAGCCCTCTGAGTCTATACTGAATTCTGTGTGTTTGTGCAGGTGTGTTCATATGGATGCATGTTTGTGTGCATTCATATGGAGGCCAGAAGTCAACCTTGAGTGTCCTTCTTATGCTGTCTGTTTTGTGTTCTTTATTTGGCTTGAGTTTGGGTTTTTGGTGGAGTTTTTTGCTGTTGTTTGGAGAGAGTTTTGTTTATTAAACGGTCTCACTGTAGTTCTGACTGGCCTGGAACTTGCAAATATCCTCTTACCTTTACTTCCAACTGTTGAAATTAAAGACAAAGTGCCAAGCCTAGTGTTAGTTATTTGTTTTGTTGTTTTGAGAAGTGTCTCATGTAGCCCTGGCTGTCCTGGAACTCACAAAAATCTGTCTGTTTCTGTCCCCCAAGTTCTGGGATGAAAGGCATGTACCACTACATTCCCACTGCTTTTGTTTTGTTTGTTTATTTGTTTGTTTGTTTGTTCATATGACTGGAAATCAGAATTAGGCTTAAGGCCTTAAGCTCCAGATATCCACCTAAGTCTGCCTCCCCAGCACTGCTCCCTTGCCTGCCTTTTTTATTCATGTGGGTTCTGGGGTCAAACTCAGATCCTCATGCTTGCACAGCAAATACTTTATAAACTAAACACTCTTCCAGCCTCTCTGTACCAGACTATGTGAAGTATATTCTGGGGGCTCAGTGGTCTTATGTTCTATCCCCAGCACTGCCAAAAGAAAATTACACTTCTGTTGTCTCCTTTTCAAAAGACTTTCTTTTTTTGGAGCCATTTTAAGTTCACAGCAAACTGGGGTGAAAATTACAGAAACTGCCCATCAGACTCCTGTTGATCACAATAAGTATTTTTCAACATCATGTTTGCTATGGGTATTATGCATTCTTTGATGTTTGTCTCTTGATTCTTCTATTATGGAAAATTTCAAAAAAAATCTCAAGGTATAAAGAGAATAAAATCCAGTATACCAGCTGGGTGGTAGTGGCGCATGCCTTTAATCCCAGCACTTGGGAGGCAGAGGCAGGCGGATTTCTGAGTTCGAGGCCAGCCTGGTCTACAGAGTGAGTTCCAGGATAGCCAGGGCTATACGGAGGAAACCCTGTCTCAAAAAAACAAAACAAACAAACAAAAAAAATTCCAGTACACCTGTGACCTGCTTCCACAATGTAGCCAGTTTGCCTCTGCTACACTTAGAATGCTCCCAACGGAGGTCAAAAAATTCTCAATTATTCTTTCAAGATTTTAGTTTTATACAACATGTTTACACAGTTCCACACAATCCTAGAACATCTTGTCATTATTGCCACTGTACAGAAAAGATTAAAAAAGGGCCCTGTTGAGTTTAGGAGAGCTACAACAGGACCTAGAGGTTAGGTATGAAATGAGTAGGCTCCCTGGGTTAGCAGCTTACTCCAGGTGAAGCAAAATCTCACTAAATATGGTCACAGACAATTGTAACTGTCCAATCTTTGTCTGTGTGTGTGTGTGTGTGTGTGTGTGTGTGTGAGAGAGAGAGAGAGATGAAAGAGGAGAGAGAGAGAGAGAGAATATGAATGTGTGTATGCACGCACCCAAGTGGAAGCCAGGGGACAACTTTAGGTGCTGTGTTCCTCCAGTGCTGTCCACCTTGTTAGGGTATATTGGGATGGAGTACAAATGCACAAATGTATAGAAGCCAGAGGTCAACTTTAGGTGTTTTCTTCAATTACTTCCCCCTTTAATTTTTTAAACAGGAATGCTTTTTCATTTCTTATTTTATTTTACATGTTTGTATATTTTGCCTGCACATATCTTTGTGCACAACTTTTGTTTCCCAGTGCTTGTAGAGGCCAGAAGAGGGCCTGGAACTGAAGTTACAGAGCAGCCAGTGCTCTTAACCTCTGAGAGCCACCTCTCTAGGTCCGTGTGTGGGGTGTGTGTGTTGTGTGTGTGTGTGTGTGTGCATGCGTGTGCACACACATAAATAGAGAGGGTTAATTTTTTAAATATTTTCTAATATTTTAAAAATTTTTTAAATATTTTAATTACATTTCAATTTACTTTGTATGTGTATAAGTGTATGTGTGTGTCTGTATCTGTGTGTGTAGGTGTAAAGTCAGAAGACAACTTGAGAGAATGGGTTCTTTTCTGCCATTATATGGGCCCCTTTCCAGAAATCAACTCAGGTCATCAGGCTTGGTGGCAGGTACCTTTATCCAATGAGCCATCCCATTGATCCTACTTTGTTTTCTGAGAAACAGTCTTCATTGGCCTGGAATTCACTGAGTAAATTAGGCTGGCTGGCCAGTGAGCCCCAGGGATCCTCCTGTCTTTATCTTCCCACCCCTGGAATTACAAGCATGTACCACCATGTTCTGAGATTGAAATTGGGTATTTGTACTCAATTTAACTATCTTTTAGGCCCAAAATTTGTCCATTTGCTTTACAAATGTTTAACTCAGTGTCTTGTTTTACTGCTGTAAATAGACACCATGACCAAGGTAACTCTTTTTTTTTTTTTTTTTTTTTTTTTTTTTTTTTTTTTTGGTTTTTTCGAGACAGGGTTTCTCTGTGTAGTCCGGGCTGTCCTGGAACTCGCTCGGTAGACCCAGGCTGGCCTCGAACTCAGAAATCCGCCTGCCTCTGCCTCCCAAGTGCTGGGATTAAAGGCGTGCGCCACCACCGCCGGCCCCAAGGTAACTCTTATATAGGGACAAATTTAACTGGGGTTGGCTTACAGGTTCAGACGTTCAGTCCAGTATCACCATGACAGGAAGCATGGCAGCATCCAGGAAGGCATGGCAATGGAGGAGCTGAGAGTTCTACATCTTCATCTGAAGGCTGCTAGAAGACTGGTTCCCACATGGTTAGGAGGAAGGCCTCATTGCCCAATCCCACAGTGACCATACTTCTCCAAATAGTGCCACTCCCTGGGCCAAGCATATACAACCACCATGCTAAGTGTTTGTGTTGAGCAGTCACTGCTACACAGTAAGAAGGGAGCCACAGATATGGCAACAGTCTAAATTTTATCTCCCATTTGACCCTAACTAGGCTAGGAAGCTGATAATGGGGAGCACTGTATGTCTAAAAACTTTCAGAACAACTTTGAAAACTCTCCTTAGTTGAAATAAGGATATGGGTTCATCCTGCCACCAACCTAACTGGCTATATACATTGGAACATGTACCCACACTAGGTGCCTATATTACAGTCACCCATAGCAATCCATATGTTCCCAGAGTGTTGGTGAGATAGTTTCTTCAGAGAAAACAAGGTATTATGACCTGACGCTAAATGGTCAAAACAACTGTTACTATATTTCCTACATGTATTAAATGCACCCTGCTGTACCTGTTTAGATGCCTTCCTCACCTGCCTGAAGAAGAGGAAAGAAGCTGCCTCACAGGGTCACCACTGTGGTCCTGTTGCACATGTCAGTAGCAGGTCCTCCATCCGAAATGCCTTGTTGTCCTAAATCTTACTATTGTTTGTTCTATATTTTCTCTGATCCAGATGACTTCTCTTTGGGAACTTGATATCCCTACCCTTCCTTATTATCTTCTGGGGCAAATTAATTCCCTTAACCAAACTTCAGATATTTTCTTGCTTCACTCCCCCTTTCCTGCAAACAAAGCTGCAAAATTCTTCATGTCAACCGGGCAATGGGTGTCGCACACCTTTAATCCCAGCACTTGGGAGGCAGAGGTAGGTGGATTTCTGAGTTCGAAGCCAGCCTGGCCTACAGAGTGAGTTTCCAGGACAGCCAGGACTACACAGAGAAACACTGTCTTGAAAAAACAACAAAAAATTCTTAATGTCAGACATCCAAGCATTCCCTCAGCTTTTCAAGGAAGGCTTTTATGACTAATGACAATGAGCAAGCAGTCCTCTAACTGCATTTTCTTCCCTGATCCCAACACACACACAGCAGAATTAGTGGCTTTCCAGGTGCCCACACCCCAGCATGGCCAAAACATCCAACAGTTCCACTCAACAGCATTGAGGCCAGTCCAAGAGCACAGATGACTGGAATATGTCAATTCTGATTTCCACTAAGGACACAACTAAAATGTGACAATTATGATTTCCACCAAGGACACAACTCTTAGTTTTCCTTCCCTGGTTCTTTCAGCTGACTATCTTCGGACAGATCCATTGTCCCTTTCCAAACTGAATCTTCAGTCCCAGCATGTGACAAACAGCCTGATTCTAAACACTACTGTCTTCAAGCAGTACCCCTCAAGCCCATCTGAAACATACAGTAACAACACTCTGAGATACCAGGTATATACCCAGTTAGGTATGCTTACTCATCCTCTGAGCAGTGAGGCTTCAAAACTTTAGTTTTCTTTTTTTTCATTTTTACGCTGTGTCTGTGTGTGTTGCATGCCCATGTGTGCCATGTGTTAAAGCCAGAGAGGTATGGGGAACATGAGATTCTTTCATCTGTCACTCTGCATTATTTCTTTAAGACATTTTCATATTCAAATTTGAATCTGAAGTTTACTGTTTTGGCTAGGATGTCTGACCAGCAAACTCCTGGAATCCATCTGTCTCCCCCAACACAGAGGTTACAAGCACATGCAGCCATCTTTGGATTTTTTTACAAGAGTATTGGAGCTGGATTTATAGGTTGTGATCCACATGACAATGTGGGAACCAAATTCAGGTCTTCCCCAAGAGCAGAATGCACTAATTCTTGTCTCTCTGGAGTTATTTTTTTCTTGGCTTTTAAATTATGTATTATTCAGTAATTTCATATATGAATACAATGCATTTAGATCATATCCACCCCCTCATTCCCCTTCTCTAGCACTTTATTTAGAGGTAAGGTCTCCTGTAGCTCAGGCTGGCTTTATAGCTGCGAGTGGCCTTGAACTCCTCCCTCCACTTCCCTTTGCTGATTGGGCCCAACTACAGGTTGGGCCATCACACCCCTTATTTATTTTTTTAAATATATATTTTTAAAAGATAAGCTGGCCTTAAATATCCAATCCTCCTTCCAGGTGGTGGTACATGACGTTAATCCCAGCACTCAGGAAGCAAATCAGGTAGATCTCTGAGTTCCAAGCCGGCCTGGTCAGCAGAGCAAGTTCCAGGACAACCAGGGCTACTCAGAGAAAACCCTGTCTCAGGAAAAAAAAATTCAATCCTCCTGTCTCAGCCTTCAGAGTGCTAGCATATCTGAGAAAAGGTTCATTTTACAGCAATACTCATTTATTCTAATCTCTCCAGTAACTTTGGGAACAATCACACTTTTAAAAAATGTATATGCATGATTTGTATATGAGTACTCACAGAGATCATAGGACAACTTGTAGGAGTCAGTTCCTTCTTTCCATTGAACTAGTAGTATTGACAAGCCTCTAGTGCTTTTACCAACTGAGCCATCTCAAAAGCCTCTTTATTTTATTTTATTTTTATAGATTGATTGATTGATTGATTGATTGTGGTTTTTCAAGACAGGGTTTATCTGTGTAGCCCTGGCTGTCCTGGAACTCACTCTGTAGACCAGGCTCGCCTCGAACTCAGAAACCCGCCTGCCTCTGCCTCCCAAGTGCTGGGATTAAAGGCGTGGGCCACCACCACCTGGCCGATTTTTTTTTTTTTAAAGACAGAATTTCTCTGTATGGCCGGCCTGGAACCCTCTCAGTGGACCTGGCTAGCCTCGAACTCATGATTTGTCTGCTTCTGTCTCCATCCTCATTTTTTTTTTTTAAAAAAAAGAGATCAAAATAATAAAACAAACAAGTTTATTTTGTACACTTCAAAAAGAAAAGCAGATGTGACAATAACAGAACCACCTGCATATGTCACCTTTTAAAAAATGACATGTGTATTGTTTGTCCGTATGTTTGTATGTGCACCACATGCATCCAATATGGGCAGAGGCAAGAAGAGGGTATCAAATCTCCTGAACTATAGTTACAGACGGCTGCAAGCTGCCAAGTAGGTGATGGGGAATCTAACCAGAGTCCTCTGAAAAAGTAGTAGGCACTCACTGAGCCATCACTTCAACCGTCACATGACCTTTAATTCAGTATCAGTTTACTGTCCTCTGCCATCACCTTCCCATCACCCATTTTTATCTGAAGAGGTAACCACACAAGAATGTACTTATTGCTCCACACGCCATAGCAGTGACTTAGGAAGTCAGGTCTCACGTGGTAGGGCCAGCTTGTCGCTTCCAGAAACGTCACATCCGTTGGGAACCCACACAGGCCCGCCAGGGGCTAGTGCCTCTGTGAGAGGGCGGAGTCCTAGCAGGCAGGTGGAGCCTGGTGGGGCGGAGCCTGTGGGGGCGGGACGAAGCCCGGTCAGGGCGGGCCTCGCTCGCCGGCTTTTGCCGGCCCGGCAGCTGCTTGTAGGAGCTGTGTGGCCGCTGAAGCAGGTGAGAGACTTCGACCAGGTTGGGAAGCATGGGAGGTGACTTTTGGCAGTCCGCGATCACTGGCTCTGGCCAGACCCAGCGAGAGGCCTTGAGGGCGCGGGTATGACGTGGAGGCTCTTCTGAACTAGTTAATGTCCGTGGGGGTTGTGAGCCCTTCCTAACTTCTCTAACCATCTGACAAACCTGGACTCCCAGGTGTGGAGGAGACTGGTCATCACTGGTAGTTATCCTTCAGCCCCTACACTTTGATGCTGTGGAAAAAACTTCCGGATGGTATTGCTTCCTCAGCCTTGGAATGTGCTTACTCTAACTCTTCCAGCTCCTCTATCAGCAGAGGTGTAGGATAGGGGCCAAATCTCCCTTAGAGTGACTGGTCCACCAGTTCTACTGGTAGGATGGGGTATGGGTGGATGGCCCTTAGCCTCTCCCTTAACTGGCTTACACTACTCTGATGTCTACATCTTTTCCTCTTTACTTGACTAGTTACCTTACTCTGGTTTTCCTGCCTCCCTCTTCATCAGTGAGACTCAAGGCTGAACCAGGGCCCCCAGGGTAAGTGACCCATACTCAAAATCAGCATAATGTAAAACCTTCTATGTCCACTGCCATCTAGTTGCCCCAATTCTAGCAGATGATGATACAAAGGTGTTGACTATCCAGTTGAGAAAGGGAAGGAGGCAGACCTCTCCTTTTGCCCCATGTTACTCTACCGTTAGAAATACTCAGGTTCACTGTAAGTTTAAAACTCTAGCAGGTGGTGCACACCTTTATCCCAGCACTTGGGAGGCAGAAGGCAGGTGGATCTGAGTTCCAGCCTGGTCTACATGGTGAATTCCAGGCCAGCTAAGACTACACAGTGAGGCCCTGTCTCAGCAGCAGCAGCAACAACAACAATAACAACAAAAAGACTCTGGTAAGGCTGAATGTGGTAGCCTATACCTTTAATTACATCACATAAGAGATAAAGGCAGGCAGATCTCTGTGAATTTAAGACCAGCCTAGTTTACATGTGAATTGCAGGCAAACAGGACTACACACAAAGACCCTGTCTCAAACAAAAAGACTGTTAGGGTAATGCATTCCAGAAGACACTAAACAGAGACTCTCAGATTTAGCAGCAGCTATGAGAGCTCAAATTCTGAGACCAGGGAGCTCTGACAAGACAGAGTTGCTCAGTGGATACCTATTGTATCCTTACTATATTCCCTGAGAAGCAGGGGCATGCTTCCCACAAGGACTTCCATCTCATAACTATAGAGCAGATGAAACAAGACATGTAGCCACACCTTGTCAGTAGCAGCCTTTGGTTCAGGAAGTCACCTACTGCACATATCACTTTGTTAAGACTTTGTAGCTGGCAAATGGCACTTAGACTCCCTTATTCTATTCTTTTTTTTCTTTTTTCTTTTTTCTTTTCTTTTTTTTTTTTTTTTTGGTTTTTTCGAGACAGGGTTTCTCTGTGTAGCCCAGGCTGGCCTAGAACTCAGAAATCCGCCTGCCTCTGCCTTCCAAGTGCTGGGACTAAAGGCGTGCACCACCACCGCCCGGCCCTTATTCTATTCTTTAAAGACCTGGATCAGGCCCAAGCCAATGTTCCCATCAGCAACCTTTGTTCTCATCTGACCAGTCTCTTTGTCTCCCCCAGGAAGCCATTTATTTGATTTGCTTTGTTTGAAAATGAACTATCAAGTCTCCCAGGCTGCCCTGGAACTGGCTATATAACTGAAGGATAATCTTAGACTCCTGGTTCTCTTGGCTCCACCTCCCAAATACTGGGATGACAGGAGTGAGCCACCATACTTAGCCCCTCCAGGTAGCAATTTAGTTCATTCCCATGTTGGTTTCATTGCATGTTGAAAGGAGTATGGGATACGTTAGTGGTGACAGGGTTAGAGATTGTTCTCCTAAAACCCTCAGTATTAGAACTTCTCTATAATGTTACCATAGTAAGAAAGTCCATGGAATTTGGCAGCCTAAGTGGGGTTTCCTATATGTAGGTGACCCCTCTTGAGGGCTGAGAAGCTTGAGGCAGCTGTGCTTGAAAAGGAGCTGGCTGAATAACATTTAAGAGCCAGCACTATTCCAAAATGAGAAGTAAAGGGCTGAGAGCCCCTAAGATTGCAGTTTCTCCTCTTCATTACCACTTTCTTTGCCCCTTCTCTTTTCAGGAAAAGTCCTGCTATCAAGGAAGAAAACATAGGACCAGGACCTTTCCATGGACCCTTCTCAGGACATTCCAACAGCACAAGCAAGGGTGTTCCCCTAAGACACAAAGGGCCTGAAAACACTGTCTTCTGTGAAGTGCCATGGTGATCAGGAAAAGCAGAGGTAGTTGCCAGCAGTTGCCTGGCCTGGGAGGACAGGGTGGTTGTACAGGTTTTGTAGGCATGCTTGGAACTGCCCTCCTGTTCATCAGCCTGCCATGGGGGGCCCAAGTGATGGCCAGTGCCAACATCAGCACTGCTCTGGGCCATACAAGTGGTCACTATTTGAGTATTGGGGATGGTTCAGTGACAGAGTTTGATTTTCCTGAGAAGAGTGAGGGTATCATTGTGATCTCTAGCCAATACACTGGACAGGCCAATGGGACAGGCCCCAGCCCCACACTTAAGGTTATATCCCTGGACACAGAGGTGCTGACCATTAAGAATGTGAGTGCCATAACCTGGGGCAGTGGACGTGGCTTCGTGGTGAGCATCCACTCAGGTCTGGCTGGGCTGGCCCCACTCCACCTCCAGCTCATGGATTTCCATGAGGCCCTACCCCTGCTGATTGAAGAACGGAGAGATTTCTGCATCAGGGTGTCACCTGCTGAAGACCTCCCTTCTGCTCTCAATGCCAACTTGGGCCACTTCTCAGAGAACCCAGTACTCTACCTGCTTCTGCCTCTTATCTTTGTCAACAAGTGTTCATTTGGGTGTAAAGTGGAACTTGAAGTTTTGAAGGAGATCCTACAGAGCCCCCAACCCATGCTGTTGGGCCTCTTGGGCCAGTTTCTGGTCATGCCCTTCTATGCTTTCCTGATGGCCAAAGTCTTCATGCTACCCAAGGCCTTAGCTCTGGGCCTCATTATTACTTGTTCATCACCTGGTGGTGGAGGGAGCTACCTCTTCAGTCTCCTCCTTGGAGGAGATGTCACCCTGGCCATCTCCATGACTTTCATCTCAACAGTAGCTGCCACTGGTTTCCTGCCACTCTCATCAGCCATCTACAGCTACCTTCTCAGCATCCATGAAACACTCCACGTGCCCATCTCCAAGATACTGGGGACTCTGTTGTTTTATCGCCATCCCCATAGCAGCAGGTGTGGTGATCAAGTCTAAGTTCCCCAAGTTCTCTGAGCTACTGCTACAGGTCATCAAGCCCTTCAGCTTTGTGCTTCTCCTGGGTGGCCTGTTCCTGGCCTACCACATGGGGGTCTTCATCCTAGTGGGAGTCAGGTTACCCATTGTACTGGTGGGTTTCACAGTGCCTCTTGTTGGCCTCTTGGTAGGCTACAGCCTGGCCATCTGCCTGAAGCTGCCAGTGGCCCAGCGGCGAACAGTCAGCATTGAGATAGGGGTGCAAAACAGCCTGCTAGCCTTAGCCATGCTACAGCTGTCTCTGCGCCGCCTTCAAGCAGACTATGCCTCTCAGGCCCCTTTCATTGTGGCACTGAGTGGTACCTCTGAGATGCTGGCTTTGGTTATTGGCCAGTTCATCTACAGCAGCTTTTTTCCTGTTCCCTGAGCCCCCTTGATCAAGTTTTATAACCCCCAGCCCCCATACTCCTCTCTTCCCACAGTTCTTGTGTACCAAAGGCCGTTAGTTCTCATGCACTATGCAGTCAGACAAATCCAGGCTTATTTTTTTACTCTTCCCCCCCCTCCCCCCGGCTTTCAGTGCCAAAGAGGCCATGCTGAGTTAGATAGTTGGGTATTGCCCAGAAATATATTTCAATAAAAAAAACAAAAGCAAGCTTGGGTCCCTTCCAGTCTGTCCCTTGGAGCCTGTGGATTGGGGTAAGAAGAGTGTGTCTGGGCAGGTATGGGCCAGAATGGTGAACAAGCTTGGTGACCCTGCACAGAGCCCACTGTGTCCTCACTCTGTTTTACACATGGTAGACTTGTACCTTTAGCTGTATCTCCAGATCTACAAAGGTTTTGCTCTAACAGCCCTCCCCAACAGAGCAAACCTCTGCACTATAAGGAATGAGGAGAGCAGAGGCCTCGGTCCACGGTACTTCAGAGCTTCAGTCAGGATATTTTTGCAGCCAGACTAGAAAGGAAGTAGAAAGCCATCAAGCTATGGCAGGCAGGACTGGACCATTTTTGTATCTGAGAGACACCACCGTGTGTTTGCACTGACTTGGTCCACCAGCAGGGTGGGAATTAGCACAGGCCGGTCGTTGCGTGAAGCTGACATCCTGGTCCTTCCTTTCAAGCTACAGCTCCCAGGCTAAGCAAGCCTGACCCTACAGGTACCTCACTTCGATCCCAGTGGGCGGGGCATCCCCAAGTACCCGCACCATTAAGCCCAGGTGGCGGGCTCTACCTAAGGCACTGCCCGGCAGAAGCCAAGGCCCAGAGGCGGGACTGAAGAACGCGCAGGCGGGAGCCACGAGGCGGGCGCGCCCCTTTCACGGCTTCCGGCGGCGGCGGGCGGTTCCGGCGCGCGCCCGGGGCGGCAACGCGCGGCAGGGGACCGTTGGGGTTTGCGTTGGACGTAGTGGACGGGGTCGTGGACACCATGCAGCTGACCGTGAAGGCGCTCCAGGGCCGGGAGTGCAGCCTACAGGTAAAGTCACCCCGCAGGCTGCTGCACTCACCCACTCCTGCTGCTGGGGCTGAGGGCGGGTGGGGGAAGCCGGGAGAACTGACCTCAGGAGGGAGAGAGAGGGCTTCACCGCCCAGGGAATTCGGGCTGAGCCCTTGCCTCTCCACCTCGGCCGGATCAGGTGGCGGAGGACGAGCTAGTGTCTACACTGAAGCACCTGGTCTCGGATAAGCTGAATGTCCCTGTGCGCCAGCAACGTCTGCTGTTCAAGGGCAAGGCCCTAGCAGGTAACCAGGGAAAGGAGCCATCCAGGGAGCCCCACAGGAAGCTGGGGGACGGGATGTACAGTCCAGTGTAATGGATCAGGGCACTGGCTGCCACTGGACCTCAGAAAAGTAGAGCCATCACCACCCCACCACCCCATAGCCAGATGCTGCAATGCTTCACTCTGGCTGGCTGTGGCAGGATTGCTTCCCAGCCACCCCCACATCAGTGAGGAAGGAACCACACCAATCTCTCTTTGGCAGATGAGAAACGACTGTCAGATTACAACATTGGGCCCAATTCTAAGCTCAACCTAGTTGTTAAGCCTTTGGAGAAGGTGCTACTGGAAGAAGGGTCTGCCCACAGACTGGTCGACTCCCCAGCCACCCCCATCTGGCAGCTGATCTCCAAAGTCCTGGCCCGTCACTTCAGTGTAGCAGATGCCAGCAGGGTCCTGGAACAACTACAGAGGGTGAGAAGAGTAATGCTGGACCTCTAATAATAATGCTTCTACCCCAGCCCCTACCTATTGCAGGATATACCTTCCCACTAGCATCCCCTGAATCCACCTGGTCTTTTCTCCTCAGGATTATGACAGGTCCTTGAGCCGCCTAACACTGGATGACATCGAACGTTTGGCCAGCCGCTTTCTACACCCTGAAGTAACTGAGACTATGGAAAAAGGGTTCTGCAAATAGCATTCTGGGATTGTAGGGAGAAATCCCAGGTCAGGCCACAGCTGCATGTTGCATTAAATGTGTTCTCATGTCGCAGTTTGGCTCATAGTGATAATAATAGCTGGTATGTATCCAGCTCTTGCTAGGTGCTAGGTACTCAAAGTACATGGCCTGAGTTCTCTTCTGCCTCCCACAGCAAAGTTGAGGCTACACTGTAGAGACACCTAGCAATGGCTTGGGACAGACAGGGTCCAAGTCTAGCCAGCCTATAGAAGTGCCTCTGTAGGAGAAAAAGTGTGCTGTTTTGAGAGATGGGCCTTAGCATTCCCATTTAGCCCACTCAGCATACACCCTCAGGAAGCCACTAGTCCCTGTCACCTGCCCTCTAGTGTGTCCCTTGGCAAATCTTCATAAGAGGCCAAGTGGTAGCTATCCAGGGCCCCTCTGCTGCTACAGCCAGTGTGCTCTTGAATGACAAGCAGGTTTAGGGGCTGGAGGATCAGAAAGATACCCCAGCTCTATTCTATGACTTGAGTCAAGTTTCTATGCCACTTTGGTCCCCAACCAAAGTGAGTCTGTTCCATGTTAGCAACTCCTCTGATCTGAATAAGTTTCCTTCTCTGTTTCTCAGTTCAAGGTGGGAATCTCTGCTCTCATCACCTACAGTTTCACTTTGTGTTCAGTAAGCCAACTAAAGCCAAAAGTGAAGTGATAGCCAAGCATGGGCCACTGGATGTAATATCCTGGGCCTTTGTAACATAGCTCTTCTTGGGGATACCCTATCTGCTTGGCTCCTCCTGGAAGTAGGTCTCACCCATGAGGGACAACAGGTAACTCAACAAAGCAGTGTCACAACTAGGACTCTCTGCCTTGGTCTCCTTATCCAGTGCTCACACACAGTATGAAACAGATGCTTCCTCTGCTACCTGTATACAGGGGCTTTTATTTTGCACACCTTCATTGCTTAAGAAGGAACTCAGGGTGCTGAGAAAGAGATTGAAATGTATGCTGAAGGCAGTGATTCCTCTTTTCATTGTACCTATGCCTGGGTGCTAAGGGTCATGTAAGTACTAGCTCCTTTGGGGAGGACCCTCTGGGAGCAGTTAAGCTGGAAAATAGCCACCTGCAGGACACTACTATCCCTTCACATTTGCCAGGAAAGCCACTCTACTATGAATGTTGTTGGGACTACACTTGCCTTTCTTGTCTTTCTCCTACATAAGCCTTGTGGGTCAAATCTTGAGTCCTGGTACAGGAATGATAAAGTAAGGCCTGAGGGGATATACAGGTGATAGACCCTGGTATTCCTAAGACCTGGGGTACCACGTCAGGGACCTGCTTGTGAGCATGTGTATAGAGTGGCAGCTCAGATAATAAGCTTACCAATGACCTTGTTCACTTTGAGTCAGGGAACGTATTTGTAAAATTTACACTAACGATGCATGTGAGACATTTCACCAAAAGGAACTCAATTAATAAGCTAGACTGCTTTTGGTTTCCAATAATTGGTTCAAGAACACAGTAAACTTACTGGCTTATAAAACTGAAAAAGCCTAGGAATACTGGCAGTGGATGAACAATTTCACCAAACATCCAGCTTTTTTCCTGCCTCCCTCTGAATTCTCCAGGATCTGCTTCATCCTCACCACCACTTCCAAGGATCAAAGCTTCATCAAAATCTTTCATTCACTGCCAGTGAGGAGCACTTTCTTTCTGTAGCATAGCTTCTGTCTCAGATGCCCCAGAAAATAAATGTTGTCTCTTACTGGTCAGAACTGAATCCTGTGTAATATTTTGGCTGGGAATATGGGAAAATAAGTTGTTATTATCCATTAGCACCTATTTGGCCAGTCTTGGGGTCTCTTTCTTGAACACATGAACTGTACCAGGGAGAAAAAGTAAATGGATGTCCTGGTGATGTCTTGGTGGGTGCAGATGGCAACTATGAACTACAGGAAACATTCCACCAGAAAAAACATGACTTCCTTGGAGATAGTAGAGGGAGAAGGGATGAGGACTCAGACAAGGAACATTTTCTGAGACTTTCATTCAAAACATTTAAAGTTTCTAAAAGCAGAAACAAACCATAGACATATTCATGAGTCTCTTGAGCCAATGCTTCTCAATTCAGAGTACCAGAAGCCTGCAAAATGTTCATCTTGGCCATAGATGAGATGGCAATGTTTGGATGAGTTTATATAATGGGACGATTGACAGGTTTTTGCTAAGTAGCTACCTATAGAATAAGAAACTGTTCTTGAGAGTTCAAGAATCAGGCTATGGCTAAAACAGAAAACTCACAAATGTAGGAAGGAGTTTTAAAAGGGGTCCAATGTTATCTGGTTGCCTTGGGAGGCTAAAATGGCTGTGTATGTGGGAGATCAGAGAGGGAATGAGATTCAATGTGGAGATAAATGAAGAACCCTCAAAATATACATTGGGGGCCCTATAATAGAAAAGCTGACCCAGAAAAGCAAGAAGATGGCTCCTTTTGATAGTCAGCTATTGGATTTTTTTTTTTCTTCTCCGAAACAGGGTTTCTCTGTATAGCCTTGGCTGTCCTGGAACTTACTCTGTAGACCAGGCTGGCCTCGAACTCAGAAATCCGCCTGCCTCTGCCTCCCAAGTGCTGGGATTAAAGGCATGCGCCACCACCGTCCGGCCAGCTATTGGATTCTTATGAACCTTTTCTATGCAGGGCACTTATTTCATCCTCATCTGACTGCCAAATGTGGGAAGTGGATGATCCACAACTCAGGCCTAGCTATATTCCTGAACTCATGTAACCATACCCAAGAATTATCTGTAAACAAGGAGCCCTAGATACTGGAAGGATGATTGAGGTGGCTGCCCAGAGAAAGGGGCTTAAAAAGAAGGGTGAGGTCTCAACCTCAAGGGGTCAGCTTTACCAACCACAGAGGAAATTAAAGAGGAGCCAGAGGCAAAAGCATAGGCAGGAGATGGCACCAGTGAAACTCAAGGAGAAGCATCTACAAGGGAGAGCCCATCAGCACTGCCACTACAGGGACAAGGTGGAGGTTGTTCCTACTGTATGGTAGGCCTCATTCCACAAGATATATGTACAATGGAATGGCAACAAGTGGTGTTAAGCCTTGGGGAGCTCTGTCAGAGCAAGGTGGGAGAAATAGGAGGGAAGACAAGAGGCAACAAATACTGCTGGGATGAGAAATAGGAAGGGGACCATAAGAAAAAGCTAGTGAAAATAGAGTGACCACAGGATGCAGATGCTGCATTTGTCTTGAATTTGGTATGGCTCCCTATACACCAGCAGGCTCTAAACTCTAAGGGCCCTCTTCAGGGATGGAATATCAGGGATAGGAATATTTGCCATAGACACTGTGTCCTGTTGACCCACACATGTATAACCCAAGACGTGGCATTAATCTACTTACTGCCCCCTGTCCAAAACAAGTTCCTAAGAGCCACTGTCTGACTCTCAAATTGGGGTCTTGGTCCTAGGAATGTGATGTGAATACAATCACACTAGGAGATAGCATGAATGAAGGACCCAGCTCAACTGGCCTCCCAAAGGCAGAAGTATTCTAGGAGCTGGAACAGACCCATGAGCTCAGCATTTACGGTGAAGCTCATTGAATTGGATATTCACAGAGAACAACTTAATGAGAGGAGTTTTGGTATTAACTTCTGATTTTTTTCTTTTTATTTTTTTTGGTTTTTTTTTTTCTTCTGTTTGTTTTGACACAGGGTTTCTCTATGTAGCCTTGGCTATACTGGAACTCACTCTGTAGACCAGGCTGGCCTTGAATTCACAGAGATAGAGATCTGCCACCTCTGCCTCTCAAATGCTGAGATTAAAGGTGCGTACCACCACCACTGGGTGAACTTGTGAATTCTTTCATGTATAATGACCTCCTCCCTATTATAACATCCTTTATTCTAGCACCACAATATACTCTAGGCCCACCTTGTATATTTTCTTGCCCATGATTAAGGATCAGCCTTTTACTGGAGAATGGTATTTTTTTTATGTCTGTTTGTTGAATGATACTTAGAAACCAGGATCTATGGATACTTCACTGTGAATGAAGTATCACTGCTTCTAGACCCCTTTAATAGATAAACCTTAGAAATATATATACCCATATATTTTAAGAAATCACAAGTTCATGGTGACACCTTCCCTCATACCACAGTGAGAATTCTAATTTCTGACAACATTGATATATTTACTCATTTTCTTTACCAGATAAAGAAAATGTTATCTTAACATAGACCCAAAATAGCTTCACACTCACCTCATCTACATTATCCACATTAAATATGCTAAAAAGAAAGCCAATTATTTTTGTCCTTAGGATATATCCCACAAGGAAGTATGGTAACAATGTTGTACTTAAAGAGCACTGAATTGGCTGAGTGTGGCAGTGCATACCTGCTAACTACTCAAGTGACTGAGGTGAAAGGGTCACCTCAGCTCAGGGCATAAAGACCATCAATGAGAACCTTTATAAAAATTAATTTTAAAGGAGTGGAAAAGAGACAGTGAGGTGGATCAGCAGGTAAAAGCTGGAGAGTAGCCATCTCAATCCCCTATAAAAAAGCATTTTACGTAGTTTCTGGTTTAGCCCTCCTGAAATTTTTACCTCAGGGTTATGTATACCAGCATGTTTATTCAATTCCCTCTCTGGTGGTTTTGGTTTTAGGGTTTTTTTGTTTGTTTATTTTTGTTTTTTGTATTTTACTTTCTTATTTCATGAGACAAGAAGGCTACCAAACATTCTTTATGTATCTCTGGCTGGCCTCAAATTTATGGCAATCCTCCTGCTTCAGCTTCTCAAGTACTTGGATTACAGGTTTACTACCATGCCCAGCTTTGCTTTGGGGTTGTTTGCTTATTTGGGTACTTTTGGTGGTAATTGGGATTGATCCCAGGACTTTGCACCTTCTAGGAAACAATTCAAACAATGAATATACCCTCAGCTTTTCTCCCAATTTAAAATTAATCATAAAATTCAGGTGTGGTGGTGCACACCTTTGATCCCACCACTTGGGAAGCAGAGGCAGAAGGATCTCTATGAGTTTGAGGCTAAGTTTGTCTACATAATTCCAGGACAGCTAAGGCTATTTAGAGAGGCCCCTGTCTCAAAAACAAACAAAAATAAATAAAAAATAAAGTAATCTTTTAGGTTATCCTAGGAAGTAATTGGTTTCATCATAACATTTTTATTTTTTAACTTTTTTTTAATTCTTTCCCTTTTATTGAAAATAGATTCTTGCCTAGTGGTGGTGGTGCATGTCTAGCACTTGGGAGGAAGAAACAGATTGATCTCTTGAGTTTGAGGCCAGCCTGGTCTATAGAGAGAATTCCAGGACAGCCAGGGACTAGGACTACATAGAGAAACCTTGTCTCAAAACAAACAAAAAAGAAAGGAAGGAAGGCAGGAAGGAAGAGTGGGGAGGGAAGGAAGGAGGGAGGGAGAAAGGAAGATTCTTTTTTCATGCAATATATCCTGATTACAGTTTCCCCTCCCTCTACTCCTCCCAGTTTCTCCCCATGTACCCTTCCATCCAGATCCACACCCTTTCTGTCTCTCTATGGGAAAAGTATAGGCTAAGACATAACAATGTAACATAACAAAATAAAATATAGTAAGATAAAACAAGAGTCATCACAGGGTAAACCAACAGAAGGAAAAGATCCCCAAGAGAAGGAACAAGAATCAGAGACCCACTTGTTCACACACCGAAGAGTCCCATAAAATTACTAAACTGAAAGCTATAACATATATTATAATACATATTATATTATAATATTATATTATTATATTATACATATAAACAGAGGACCTAGTGCAGATCCATATAGGCCCTGTGATTGCTGCTTCAGTCTCTGAGTTCATATGAACTTTGATCAGTTGATTTAGAAGTTCTTCTTCTCCTGATATCCTTCATCCCTTCTGGCTCTTGCCCTCTTTCCACCTCCTCTTCTGTAGGGTACTCTGAGGGGAGGAATTTGGAGTTTCATGGAGACATTCCATTTGAGGCTGAGTGATCTATCTATCTTGGAACCTACCTACCTGCGTACCTACCCACCTAGCTCTCCCCCTCCCACACACACACACATTCTGCATAATATCTGACTGTGGTCTCTGAATTTGTCCACATCTGCTGAAGGAGAAGTTTCTCTGATGATGGCTAAATAAGGCACTGATCTATGGGTATGGCAGAATATCATTAGGAATCATTATATTGCTATTTTTTTTAGACTATAGTATTTGGTTTTACCCTAGTCCACCCACATATCTATTCTTTTTCACCTTCCCAGGAAGATTTATATATGTCTTCCTCTTACCTAACCTCTCTTGGTCTGTGGATTGTAGCATTATTATCCTTTACTTAACAGCTAATGTCGACGTGTGAGTGAGTACATACATACCATGTTTGTCTTTGTGGCCGGATTACCTCACTCAGGGTGATCTTTCCTAGTTCCATCCATTTGCCTGCAAAATTCATGATGTCATTGTTTTTAGCAGCTGAGTAATATTCTATTGTGTAAATGTACCACTTTATCCACTTTTCTGTTGAGGGATATCTGGTTTGTTTCCAATTTCTGGCTATTATGAATAAACTTGCTATGAACATAGTTGAGCAAGTGTCCTCATAGTATAGTGTAACATCTTTTAGGTATATGCCCAAGAGTATGGTATAGCTGGGTCTTGAGGTAGATTGATTACACAATTTCCTGAGAAACCACCATATTGATTTCCAGAGTGATTGTATAAGTTTGCACTCCCACCATCAATGGAGGAATGTTCCTCTTGCTCTATAACTTCACTAGCATGAGCTCTCTGTCACTTGAGTTTTTGATCTTAGCCATTCTGATGGGTATAAGATGGAATCTCAGGGTCGTTTTGATTTGTATTTCCCTGATGGCTAAGAATACTGAACATTTAACTGCTTCTAGGCCATTTGAGATTCCTCTGTTGAGAACTCTGTTTAGATCTGTACCCAACTTTTCAATTCGATTATTTGGTTTGTTGATTTCTTGATTATATATTTCAGATATTAGCCCTCTGTCAGATGTAGGGTGAAAATCTTTTTCCCTTCTGTTGACTACGATTTTGTCCCATTGATGGTATCCTTTGCTTTACAGAAGCTTTTCAGTTTCATGAGGTCCCGTTTATTAATTGTTGATCTTAGTGCCTGAGCTATTGGCATTCTGTTCAGGAAGCTGTCTCCTGTGCCAATGTATTCAAGGTTAATCCCTATTGCATGTAATTTTTAAAAACCCACACCTGGTCGGACTAGGCTATAGAATCAGTAGACGCCCGTTCTTCATTGCCCGATGCCAAAAATTGCCTTCTGGCCCTGGTTCCCACGGCTGGCTTGCTAATCCGCCCAAACCCGTTCTTTTGGTGAACGCCTGGGCTACCGCTTGTGTAGCACAGAATGACTGCCCCTGTGGCTGGCTACACTGACCGCCAAAGACCGTTCCGCGGTTTAGCCCTCTCTCTCACCCACCTAAATCATCGCAAATGGAAAACACCAGACAGTTCTAACACTTTAAAACCAGCCAGATAGCACAACTGCTGGGTGAAGAATATCCTGCCCCATCTTCCTTGGCCTCCGCAGGCTGCTGAAGCCACAAACTATCCGAGCCCCAAGAAACCTATATGTCCACAACTCGTCGGCCCGCTGCATGGTCCTACTCCAATCCTTTCCCCTTCCTTTCCTGTTCTGCCCGGAAAATCCCGCCTCCATATATTCGCCCAGGGATTGGCTTCTGCCGTCTTTATTTGCCAATCAACAATTAGGGAAATAATTAGAGAAACAATAAAGGAAATTTCCCCTATAATTCCCCACTTTGTTTTCTATCAGGTTTAGTGTATCAGGTTTTATGTTGAGGTTTTTGATCCACTTGGACTTGAGTTTTGTGCACAGTGATAGATAATGGATCTATTTGCATTCTACTACATACAGACATCCAGTTTGACAGCACCATATGTTGAAGATGCTGTCTTTTTTCCAGTGTGTATTTCCCAGCTATTTAAAAAAAAAAAAAATCAATGGTCCAAAGGTGTGTGGATTTATGCCTGAGTCTTCAATTTGATTCAGTTTGATTAATGTATCTGGTTTTATGTCAATAGCATGCTGTTTTTGTTTTTTATTACTATAGCTCCGTAATACAACTTGAAATTAGAAAAGGTGAGACCTCCAGAAGTTCTTTTATTGTTCAGGATTGTTTTAGTTATCCTGGGTGTTTTATTTTTCCATATGAAGTTGAAAACTGTCTTCTCAAGATCTGTGAATAATTGTGTTGGAATTTTGATGGGGATTGCATTGAATCTGTAAATTGCTTTTGGTGAGATGGCCATTTTTACTATGTTAATCCTGTAGATCCATGGGCATGGGAGATTGTGCTATCTTCTTTCTTTTTTGTTTTGGTTTTTGTTTCTTTGTTTGTTTGTTGCTTTTCGAAACAGGTTTTCTCTGTGTAACAGTCCTGGCTGTCCTGGATTTACTAAATAGACCAGGGTGGCCTCCAACTCACATAGATCCATGTGCTTCTGCCTCCCAAGTGCTGAGATTAAACCAGTGTGCTACCACTGCCTAGCAATCTTTCCATCTTTTGATATCTTTCTTCAGCTTCTTTCTTCTTAGACTTGAAGTTTTTGTCATATAGGCCTTTCACTTGCTTGGTTAGAGTTACCCTCAATATATTCTATATTAGTGGCCATTGTGAAAGGTGGTGTTTTCCTGATTTCTTTCTCAGTCTGTTTAAGTTTATATATAGGTGAGCTACTAATTTTTTTTTGTTAATTTTGTATCTAGCTGCTTTGCTGAAAGTGTTTATCAGCTATAAGAGTTCTCTGGTAGAATTTTTGGGGTCACTTATGTTTACTATCATATCATCTGCAGATAGCAATACTTTGACTTCTTCCTTTCCAATTTGTATCCCCTTGATCTCCTTTAGTTGTCTTACTGCTCTAACTAGAACTTCAAGTACTGTGTTGAATAATAGGGAAAGAGTAGGAAGCCTTGTATTGTCCCTGATTTTAGTGGAATTGCTTTGAGTTTCTGCCCATTTAATTTGAAGTTGGCTATTAAGGTTTTACTGTATATTGCCTTTATTATGTTTAGGTATATACCTTGTATCCCTGATCTCTCTAAGACTTTTAACATGAAGGGTGTTGGATTTTGTCAAAGGTTTATTCAGCATCTAATGAGATGATCATGTGATTTTTTTTCTTTCAGTTTGTTTATATGGTGAATTACACTGATGGATTTTAATATATTGTATCATGCCTACACTTCTGGATGAAGCCTACTTGGTCATGGTGTGGTTTGGGTATCAGAGTGATTGTGGCCTCATAAAATGAATTTGGCATTGTTTCTTCTCTTTCCATTTTGGGTAATAATTTGAATATTGGTATTAGCTTGCTTTTGAAAGTCTGGTAGAATTCAGTGCTAAAACCATCTGACCCCTAGCTTGTTTTATTTATTTATTTATTTTGGTTGGGAGACTTATAATGACTGCTTCTATTTCACTAGGGATTATAGGTATGTTTAAATTGCTTATTTGATCTTGGTATAACTTGGGTAAGTGTTACCTATTGAGGAAACTATCCATTGCTTTTAGATTTTCAATTTGGTGAAGTACAGGTTTTTAAAGTATATCCTCATGTTTCTTTGGATTCCCTGGGTGTCTGTTGTTATGTCCCTCTTTTGTTTCTGATTTTGTTAATTTGGATACTGTCTCTCTGTGTCTTTTAGTTTGGCTAAGGGTTTGTCTATCTTGTTGATTTTCTCAAAGAACCAACTCTTTGTTTCATTCATTCTTTGTTGTTCTCTGTCTCTTTTCTTCTTCACCCCTCAATTTGATTATTTCTTGCCACCAACTCCTTTTGAGTATGCTTGCTTCTTTTTGTTCTAGAGCTTTCAGGTGTACTATTAAATTGCTAGTATAAGAACTCTCTAATTTCATTATGAAGGCATTTAGTGCTAGGAAATTTCTTCTTAGCACTGCTTTCATAGTGACCAATATGTTTGTGTACGTTGTACCTTCATTTTCATTGAATTCTAGAAAGTCTTTCATTTCTGTGTTTATTTCTTCCCTGACTCAGAAGTCATTGAGTAGAGAGTTGTTCAGTTTTCATGAGTTTGTAGGCTTTCTGTTGTTTCTGTTGTTGTTGAAGTCCAGTTTTAATCCATGGTGATCTGATAAAATTCAAGGGGTTAATTTAGTTGTCTTGTATCTGTTGAGGTATGCTTTGTGACCGAGAATATGGTCAATTTTGGAGAAGGTTCTGTGAGGTGTCTATGTTTTTTAGTGTTTGGGTAAAATGTTCTATAGATATCTGTTAGGTACATTTGGTTTATAACATCTGTTAGCTCTAGCATTACTGATTAGTTTTTGGAAGGTAACATTGGAAATTAAATCCTAATGTTGATAAGCAAGCCATAAGAAAGTTCAGGAATATTCTTACTAATAGAAGAGGCAAATACAAAATGCTGAAGGTAGGCCACCCTTAACACAGAAACAGAGAGCAGGCCCCAGTAACTGTACAGAATATGCACCCAGACAGGATGCACAGGGCCATAGAGAGAGAACTTGAGCCACATTATACAAGGATCTTATAAACTACTGCAGAGACTTTGGATTATATGCCATGTGCAACTAGAAAATATTTTAGAGATGGTTGGTTTGTTGGGAATGAAACCAGGACCTTGAAACGTCACACTGTACCAAATTAATGCTGTCCAACCCACTGCCACCATTCTTATTTTTAGAGTTTTTAAAATGTTTAATTATTCTAGTATTATATGTATGGGTGTTTGTCCTGTATGTGTCTCTGTGCATCAGACATGTTCCTGGTACCCATGGAAGCCAGAAGAGGGGATCAGATCCCCCTTGAACCATTTCTTGTAAGCTGTAGGTGGGTGATGAGAATAGAATCTAGGTCCTCTTCAAGAGCAGCCAGTACTCTTAAAAGCTGAACCATCTCTCGAGCTCCAATTTACAGAATTTTAAGCATGTATATGATCTATATTAGAAATTTGACAGAAGGGACAGCTTGGCGTGGTACCACACTTTGGAGGCAGAAGAGTCCTCCTGCTCCCGACCCCGCCACCCCACCCCCGGCCCCGCCACCCCACCCCGGCCCCGCCACCCCACCCCCGGCCCCGCCACCCCACCCCCGACCCCGCCACCCCACCCCGACCCCGCGCCCACTTGCTTCGCGCAGGCGCAAGTGAAATGGCAGCCTTATGAGAGGCGGAGCTTCCGGAGGATAAGGCGGGTTCTGGGCCTCCGCTATGGTGGAGGGGGCTGGCTGGTATCACGAGGGTGGGTTGTTAGGAGAGGCAACAACAGACATGCAGACAGCACACACAGGTTTAAGCTACACTGCAGATGGCGCCGATGGTCCGACTGGCCGCTGCTGTTCTGGTAATGCAGACATTATGGCAGTTATTCCCAGTGGAGCTCACCCTGTTGCAAGAGCCCTAGAAGCCTCCCGAAATTCCAGCAAAAGCACCGTGCCTTTAACCCAAAGGCCTGGATTCCGACATCATAGATTGTATCCTACCGGACATGGACAGCTGGGCCTTCTGCGGGATGCTTGAAGCAGGGAAGCGGGTAGTCTGAAGGAGGGTAAAAAAAAGAAACAAGAGCAGGGAGGAGGGGAGCAGAGGGACCTTGCTGATTGGGGTATGTTAACCACGGATGGTCTGGGCATGAGAAGTTCCTTGAGAACAGACGGACAGAAGGGTGGAGGGAATGAGCAGGAATTGCCCAAGCTTTGTGGAAGCTGTAGCCTGGGGAGCTTAGACCAGATGCGATGATTTTAGAGGGCAAAGGAGGCAAAGTTGATTCAAGATGGTGCCTTTCCTGAGTCTCTACCAGCGCCCTCCACGTGCCTTTCCCGACCTCTTTGGAGGCAGAAATCGCCTGTGGGTCCCTAGCTCCTGATGTCGAACCACACCAAGAACTGGTAGGGAAGGAGCTTAAAGTGTGCGGCAGCGTGCTGGAGGTGTAAGTATTGAAAGAGTCTAGCATGCTGGGTAGGTGTTTGGGCCATTCTCCAAGAATGCACTTCCTCAGAGACATCACACTACGGTGATTTTTAAGGAGAGGGATGGTGCGCTGGACTAGTCTCTACCTGCAGGATATGGTACAATGGATGCCTGAGGGGAGATTAAGAAAGCGTAGGAGCCAGGAGAAAGGCAGATGGTCTGATTACTGTGAGTTCCGGGCCAGGCAGGTCTACATAGCAAGCTCTACGCCAACCATGGCTACATAGTGAGATTATCCCTTTCCAAAAAATAAAGGAAAGAAATAAGGGGTAAAACTACCAGTTTGAATTTAATGTTCTTTTCCTCACTCTTAGACACTGGATCTCGGAAGATTCTCGCCTCCTCCGAATTTCCATCATGAACTTTCTTGATCAACTTTCCCTAGTGGTGAACACTATACATCTCTTTGGGCCTCCGGTTTCCTGTTAAGCCTGGCTGGGGACCCAGGTCTGACCTTATCTCCGGCTCCTCCTAAGCAGTACAATTTTTCCTAGGGAAAAGATTCCAGAAATAGTAGCAGCTACATAAATGTGGGGGCCTAATTTTTTTAATCCTGATTTGGTCCTCAGGCACTTAGGGGCCATTAAGAGCCATTTGGTTTGGTGCTTCAATGTTTGTTGCTGAAGAAAATAAAGCTATGCTGCTAATCTGCATTTGAGTTTATTTTCAGCCACTACATTTTTTTATTTTGTGTTGGAGGAGGGGCTCTGGAATTCAGGTGTTTCTTTTTTTTTGTTTGTTTGTTTGTTTTTTGTTTGTTTTTTTGTTTTTTTCGAGTCAGAGTTTCTCTGTGTAGCCCGGGCTGTCCTGGAACTCACTCTGTAGACCAGGCTGGCCTCGAACTCAGAAATCCGCCTGCCTCTGCCTCCCAAGTGCTGGGATTAAAGGCGTGTGCCACCACTGCCCGGCTCAGGTGTTTCTTAGTACAAGGTAAGAGTATTCATTTAATATGTATGAGGTCTTTGGTTCAATTCTCAGCACTGGAAAAAATGTATTAGAAGAAAGTTAATGAGGATAATTTCAGAAATAGAGGAAAATTAAAACTACATGCACTATCATGGTTTGAATCCTACAAAGTGATACGAGAAAACCAACTCCTACAAGTTGTCCCCTGACCTTGGGGAGTGCTTGCACATGTGCATACAAACACATACCAAATAAATATAATTTTTAAGTTTAGCATTATAATTCTTTTTTAGTATTTTTTTCACCTAAAGCGCATTTTCCTTCTTTCTAGCCAACTTGTTTTTATTTTTTTGAGAAAGGATCTCATAGCCTAGGCTAGCCTCAAACTCTCCAGTTTCTTTTTCTTTTTTTTTTAACTCTCCAGTTTCTTATCCTCATCTCTACCTCCAGAGTGCTGGGACTTCATTCATCAACCTCACCTTACGCATAAAAAATAATTTTTAAACACTGAAATACGTACATATGTGGTGCAATTTAATAAAATTGTTGAATACTTTAAAAATTAAGTATTTTTTTAAAGATTTCTTTATTTCATTTATATGAGTATACTGTAGCTGTCTTCAGACACATCAGAAGAAGGCATCAGATCCCATTACAGATGGTTATCAGCCACCATGTGGTCATTGGGAATTGAACTCAGAACCTCTGGAAGAGCAGTCAGTGCTCTTAACGGCTAAGCCATCTCTCCAGCCCTAAAAATCAGAGCTGGGTGGTGATGGCACATAGCTTTAATCTCAGCACTCTTGAGGCAGAGGTAGGTGATCTCTGAGTTTAAGGCCAGCCTGGTCTACAGAGTGAGTTCCAGAACAGCCTGGGCTACACAGAGAAACCCTGTCTCGAAAAATCACTTCAAAAATCATTTCATTCTTCCAATGTTTTCTTTGATTGTTTGAGAGTCTCATATATCCCAGCTTATTCTCAAGACACATTAAATAGCTGGAGTGACCTTGAACCACTGATACTCCTGCCTTGTTTCCTGAGAAATAATTTGGATATGATTCTTGTATAGAAATGCTTGAATAGCTGGGTGGTGGTGGCGCACACCTTTAATCCCAGTACTTGAGAGGCAGAGAACGAATGATTATTCTTTTTTTTTTCCCCCCGAGACAGGGTTTCTCTGTGTAGCCCGGGCTGTCCTGGAACTCACTCTGTAGACCAGGCTGGCCTCGAACTCAGAAATCCGCCTGCCTCTGCCTCCCAAGTGCTGGGATTGAAGGCATGCACCACCACCACCCGGCCCAAATGATTATTCTTGATTAGTTTATGAGCTATTAGTAAGATTTCTTTGAATGTTCTTGACATACCTTAGTAAATGAACTCCTAAAAGTAAGTCTACCCACCAGATACTGGTTTCTCAAATTCTTAACACAGCCACAGTTGCAAAACAAATTTTTTAACCTCTAGGCGCCTCCCCACCACCAAAAAAATCCCACATGCCAGGTGTAGTTTTCATCTTTTTTTGAGACAGAGGCTCATGTAGCCCATGCTGGCCTGGAGCTTAGCATTTATCTGAGGCTTTTCCTTGAATTCCTGCTGCCACCTTCTAAGTACTAAGAGCAAGCTAAAGGGTTTTGTTTTGTTTTTTTTTTGTCTTATGTGTATGTATATGCATGTTCCAGTGTTTATGGGTACACCTGTTGATATATAATTAATATATATATATATATATATATATATATATATATATATATATATATATATATGGAGGTCTGGGGTTCATACTGAGAGTCTTTTTCTATCACTTTCCACTTTATTCAATAAGGTAGGAGTTTTCAGGTGAACTTAGATCTTGTCCATATGATTAGCATGGCTAGCCAGCTTGTTCCAGTATACCCTTGTCTCTGCCTTGTGAGTGCTGTAATTACAGGTGAACTGTCCAACTCCAGTCCTCAAGTTTGTGTGGCAAAGCTTTTTATCAATGAGCCCAACTCCTCAGTCCCAAACTATCCCTTTGACCACATATGCACCATCTAACAAGTGATGGGGGTAATTCACAGGTAGGTCGAGTACAATGGTATAGTCCAATGAGTTGCCATATCTTCAGAATTTTAGGTACAATTGCAGCCACTGAAGAGGGTTTTTAAAATTAGTTTCATTTTATGTATATAGGTGTTTTGTCTGCATATATGTCTATGTACCATGTGCATGCCTGATGCCTGAGGAGGCCAGAAGAGGACATCAGATTTCCTGGAACTGAAGTCACAAATGATTGTAAGCCACTATGTGGGTGCTAGAAATTGACCTGGGTCCCATGGAAGAATAACTGGTGCTCTTAAACACTAAGTGATCTCTCCAGCCCCCACTGAAGTTTTTTTCTCAATGGGGACATGTGCCTTATTTCTTAATAGTCTCTCTTTGTCTCCAACTAATAATGGGCTAAAGGGGCAGGGCAGAAGCAGGGAGATGGGCATATCTGAGTGGAAACAGTAGATGCAAGGAAAAAGAAGCAGATTTATTCAGTCTTGAAGCTAGAGCCACAAGGATTGCCTAATGGATTGTACATGGCCATGGCCTTCCTCAAATCATCAGAAGTCCTATCAAGTTACATTTTTCCCCACAGTGGGAATCTAGTTCATCCATAGACCAACAGTCTACCCACTTTCTCCAAAGACAAAGACATGCACTGACCCCATTTCCCAACATTTAATTAGGAAAAAATTACAACAATGAAGAAAAACTCATGCAACAAAAGAAGAGTGGACTAGGGGTCTGGGACCATCAGACAGGGCCTGATTCCTCAGAGGAAGCAGCAAACAAAACAATAAGGCACTGCCACCTTGGCCCTTAGGGATGGGCATATGATAGAGCAGCTGAGACTGAGAGGGTTCAGGGCAAGACCCTACAACACTGAAGAAATTTGGCAGTAGGGACACAAGGAATGTCCCGGAGGCCCAGGCCCACATCAGGCCCAATGACAATCTAGTTATAGTTCTCTCAGACACAACAGGCCCAGTGAAAATGTGGTCTGACTCCTGAGATATCTGAAGAGGGACATTGGCCTGGCCAATATGAGGGCAGCTTCAGATGCATCATCCAACCCTAAATGCTGCTAGTACTGAGGATCTCTTCTTAGGACAAGGGGGGCATGACACAGCAAAGGTGAGATGCCAGAGGCTGAGCCAAGGCTCGCAGTGTCACAAAGAAACCAGAACAGGAAACAGGTCCCAGATCAACTAAAGAGGTTTGTGAGCCTAGTAACATCCCATGGGGCATATATATTTACATATGGAAATTAAGGTGGAATTACATTAATAAATAGGTGGGTAGGATGTCAGAGCAAAGAGGGTAAGGGCTCTCCTGACATGGGAACACCAGGGCAAGAGGGTGGGAATATTGCTGCTGCTGGTAGGGGAAGCTTGGTTCTGTCATCCCCTCCCCCTGCAGGGCCCAAAGCAAGGCACTAATGAAGGGGGCCCAGGTGTATGGGGCATCTTGGCTTGGTAACTTCCCCAACAACACCAACCAGATCTGGGTCTCAGCCCTGGAGACCCAGGCTAGAGCCAGATACTCCTCTGACTGGGAGGATGGCTTGGAAGTGAGAAGCCCCCTCCTCACCATCTTCCCACTCAGCTGCTGCTGGACACCAGGGTGATGATCTGCTCCAGCTTCTGTCGAAGCTTGTGCTTCCGACAAGAGGCATCTTGGTCCAGCGAGGTGAGGATCTAGAGGATGATGATCCATTGGAGCAAGACTCTCAAGGCAGGGCCCCACTTCTACATAAAGCCTTCGCTTCTCAGAAGTGCTCTTCCCTCTCACTGGCTTCTGTCCCTGTGCCAGCCTCACGTTCCAAACCTCTAACCTCTCTGCAAAACTACCCGATTCCCCTTGACTGCAAATACCATCACCAACTCTTCTATCATGGTTCATGTGTAGCCTCTTTGGAGAGTGGGTAATACTTGCTGTTATCAATTCTGTTCCATCCTAACCCATCTCTGGCAGATTTGGCCATTACATCCTTCTTGATCCTGGCTCAGGATATGGGGCTGGCTCCTTCTTGGGTTCCCTCCCCATTCCCTGCCAGTTCCCTCTTTCCTCTTTGACCTGTGTGTTGCCCAGAATGCTGTGCTTGGCCAGATCTCCTCTACAGCCCCTTGATTGCTCTTGATGAGCTCCTTTTTTTATATAGTACCTCTCTATGTATCTCTGGTTGTCCTAGAATTTGCTTTGTAGACCAAGCTAGCCTTGAATCACAGAGATCTGCCTGCCTTTGCTTCCTGAGTGCTGGAACAATAGGTGTGTACCACTAAGCCTGTCTAGGGCTTTATCTTTAGTGTATCTGATCTTCCATGCATATCTGTATTTGTCTGTATACATATGGATACACAAGCATATGTGTGGAGGCTAGAGGTTCAATACCTGGTGTCTTTATCATTCTCCACCTTTTAAAAATGTATATAGGTGTTCTGCCTACATGTATGTGTGTACATACATATACATACACACACACACACACACACACACACACACACACACACACACACATATATATCGTATGTGTGTCTAGTGTCTACAAAAGCCACAGGAGACCAGATGGAACTGGAGCTACAGGGCTATGAGCTGCCATGTGGGTGTTGGGAATCAAACTCAGGTCCTCTGGAAGAACAAGTGCTCTTAACTGCTGAGCCATCTCTCCACTCCCTCCACCTTATTATTTGATATCTCTCATTGAACATAGAACTTAGTGATTAGCTAGATTGGTTGGCTAATGAGCTATGGGAATCTGCCTATCTCACCACTCCCCAGCACCCATGCTGAGATTATAGACACATGCCACTACATCCAATATTTTTACATGAGTCCTTGGAATATATCCATTGTAATTTTCCAGTCTTGTAACTTTTATCCAGTGGGACCTCTATACTACAGCTAGTGTTTTCTCTCCTGTATTCCTTAAATCCCAGCATCTAAGGAAATTATTGCCCATGCAGGCCCTAGGCAAGAGTTGGACTGTAAACAAGATATAAGATGCCCATCTTGCTCAAATGCTTGTGTTTCTCAATGCATCAATCTCCCTACCTTTCCCTAACTGCATCATCATCAGAGCCATGCAACTGGGGATCCATGAGGTACATCAACGTACCTCCTGACGGTACTTGGTGACATAAAAGTAGAGCTCGCTGAGTGCACTTAGGACATTGAAGTCATTGGCATGGAGGCGAGACTGCTCCACTAAGTAGGCATCCATGTCCTGGTCACTGATGGATGTCATCTTTGCGATATCTCGGTAGTACCTATAGAGACCCTAGGTAAGTCAATTATGCACATGTCACAAAAGCCAAAACTCATGCTATCAGTGTTTGGCCAGACTCTGGGGCTTTTTCTTGTATCTGGCCAGCCTCAGACAGGCTGTTTAGGCAGTTCCTGCCTGCCACCAGGCACACACACAGCAGTATCCCAGGGCCCACCTCTCCACCCAGCTCTTGTAATTGGGAATATCCTTCGCATAGAGCAGCTTGTTGGAAGGTGAGTCCTTGCCCAGACGGTGCTCTGATGTGGAACAGGAGTCCATGAAGGTCTGTGCCACCACTGACAAACAGGCATCTGTGATACTATTCTTGTGGATGTCGAACACAAATTGCGGGTTCTTGATCACATTCACCCAGAAACGCAGAGGCAAACTGAACAGAGGAACATATACTTGAGACTCCCTAATGGCCCCATGTGCCCCCTTCCTGCCTTCCTTCACACCTTATTCCTGTCTGGCTAGCTCATGTCTTGTCCTGAAGTAACAGGAGAGACACATTTAGGGTAAATGGCTTTTTCTTTAACCTTCTGTTGGACTCAGGCAATGAAAAATAAGAATAGATGGCTTTCTGTCCTCAACCTCCACCCCTGAAACTGCCACTGTCTGCACCTGTGCCAAGCCATCAGTGTCTCTACCCTGCATAGGACCCTTGAGAAAAATGGCCAATTCAGTGCTAGACTAGCACTTCCCATCTGCATAACCCAGCAGCACCCCCACCTTCTATATACTCATATTCAGTTCCATGCTACACCACTGGTCCATTCCTCCTGCATGGAAGGTTATTCAGCTGCCAGTCAACCTGTCTACATTGGCCTGGGGGCTTGGCTAAGTAACTAGCCTCTTCCTCCCACCCACCCTCAGAAGAGCCAGCAGCAGCTAGGAACCAAAAAGTACCAGTTGCTTTTCCAGGTGTGGCGCACATCAGGGTCACTAATCTGGCGCTGGTCAGCTTGTTCATCCAGGAAGTCAAACATGTACTTGATGGCCAAGGGTAAGGCTGAGCCCCGGTGGGCTGTACTGAAAACAGTTTCAAACAAGTCATCCACAAACTTCTGCAATGTGCCCTATGAATGACAGTAAAGAAACCATGTCAGGAAGTTCCACAAATCTCACAGACAGACAGGGGCAGAATAGCTCAGTAAAGAACTTCCCTGAAGGGCCAACATTCCTAAAATAGACCTACGCTTAACCTCAGGCCTAGAGGTCCTACTGCAAAAACCCTGAGAAAGTGGCCCCTGCCTTGTAAGACCAGCTCATCTCATGGCTAAGACTGGGTAGAAGGTGTCTATGCAGATACCAAGGGAGCCTGGGGCAGGCCCACACCTTGGTGGCCAGCAGCCTTGTCAGATATATTTCTGAGACCATCTTGCTGCCACGGTCTCCCTCTCGGTGATCAGCATGGTCGTGGTTCTTCACCAGATGCCACAGCTTGGTGCCCGCTTCCTGGTCAGGTGTGAGCATAGGTGCTCTGGAACGAAGGCTATCCGGGCTGCTGGCAGCACGGAGCAAGCTCTCTAGGGCAGAGGACAGATGTGACCCTTAATCCCTACAGGCTCTGGCCATTACCCACCCTCTTGCTCCGTTCTCTTCCAGAAGCCCAGGAGCCTTTGTGGGACACATCTATCCTTGTCACCCCTCCCTATTAGGCTCTATAGAACTGAAGATCACTCAGGGGTCCAAAATAATGAAGATCTTTCCAAATGGATCAAGACAGCTACTTGGGGATTCCAAAGATACAGTCTTAATTAAAGGGCACAGGACCAGGAAAGGCCACCACAATGTGGATACCTACCATAGCGACTAAGTGAACGGGTGAAGGTGAACGAGTTGGCCATGTTATAGGCAGACACCTGTTTGGGCACCAGTGCTACTAAGGAACCATCAGTCACCTAGAGGTCCAAAAATACAGAAGGAGCCAAGGAACCACCATTCATTCAGACTCTTCAGTATATACACATACAGTGGCAACCAAGGCCCTCTAAGAAGCACTCACGAGTACAGGGATAAGGGATGGGAGGGAGGAGACCTGGCCACTGCTCCTAGGTGTCCCTGGGGCTGAATAGGCTCTAAGTTCCTCACCTGGTAATGGGCTAGTGAGTTGACCCTCTTCCAGTCACACTCGATCTTTGTTGTTATGTCCTCATCTTGGAGGATGATTCGGGCCATGCGGCCCTGGCGCCATTCTGCAGGTCATAGTCAGCTCTTAGGGACATTCACCCCCACAAGGACTTAGACATACTTTTAAGGAACAGAGCTCAGATACAGAATATGAGAGCTCCCTGGGAGGGGTTGGATAGGTGGGAACTAGAGAAAAGGGAAGGACCTTACCCAAGTCCATGTCCTCAGCTTTGGGGCGCTGAGAGTATGGAATACCCTTGTACACAGTATCCAACAGCTTGTCTTTGGCCTGGGTGATGCTATCACAGTTAAGAACCTTCACAGGGACCTGGGCACTGCCCTCGCTCTCCGGGCACATACAATGCAGAGTCTAAGAGTGAAGGAACCTCAGCATGATTCCTAAGCAAGGTTCCTCCACCTCATTTCCTGCTCACATGGCCCCATGCTCACCAGGGTCTTATAGTCGATCTGCTGCCGGATGAGCTTGTCCTCACTTAAGGAGTAACGGGCCTCGCCTGTTATGGCATCAATGGGACCTTTCTCCATCTGCTGCTTGATGGCGCAGTACAGCAGGAAGAGTGGCTCCCGGCGCACTCCTACACTCAGGGTTAGGGGCATAGCTGTCTGTCTGTCTGGCCTATCAACCAATTGCTCCCCCCTCCCGGACATTCCTCCCCTGCAGGCCAGCCCACCCAAGCACACCTTCAGGAACTTATGCAGCAGGAATGTGAACCAGTTGGTGAGCATCTTCTCAGCCACTGACTCTGTCCTATGGTAAGAGATAGGTCCTAAGGCCCTGGCCTGAAAAGGGTGAGGCTTCAACAGAGGTAGGGGCCCAAGCAGGGAATGGAAGAGTGAGCTGCAGGGTAGGGGTGGGGGCAGCCAAGCAAGACAATTACATACCTGCGCAATAGCAGCTTTGGGTGGTTCTTGCTCTCAAGGTTTTTCTCTATGAGGTCAGCCAGCAGTTGCTTAAGCAGCCCAGTAGCATAGTCAAGCCGGCTCTGTAGGGCTACCATGGTGAGTGAGGCCACAGTACCACGGTCACGCATGGAGAAACTGCTCTGGGCCTCCAAAGTGTGGATGAAGGTGAGCAGGAAGGCACGGCTGTGCAGCAACTGTCCAAATAGCCGCAGGGCCTTCTCCACATTGGGGGGAGTCTGTGGGGACCAGGGAGTCTCAGAGAACAGGTAGTGGTGACTCTAGGGGAAACAAAACAAGCTTCCCATGTACAAGCTTTGGGGGGAGGGAGCTCACATCCAGCTCCTTGAGCACTGGATGAGCCTCGATGCCAGGGAAAAGCACTCGCACAGCATAGGTCCGGTAGTCCAAGAAGGGGATCTGCACACCATCCATGTGGTTTGTCAGTTCATAATATCTGTCTGCAGCTCAGCAAAAGCTGGGGAAGAAAAGGGTAGAGTGAGTTAAGCAAGAGGCAGGGAAGTCCCTCAGCTCTCACACAATGTACACCCTCTGCTTTAGGCACCTTCCTTGCACTCCAAGGCAACACGAGACTCCAGGTTGTCCATCTGTAGCTGAAGCCGCTTAAGTGTGCGGTCTGCATCCTGAGTCTTTCGCTTGTAGGCAACCAGCACAACAGTGATGGCCAGCAGCAAGAGCCCACCCCCTGCTGCTAGCCCCACCATAGCTGGTAAGGTCAGTGCCCGATCAGCAGTGATGTGCAGGGTGCCCAACCAGAACTCCAGGCCACCCACCAGCACCTGTAAGGACAAGCTCGAGGTGAACCAACTCCCATGCACAGCAAGGCTGCCTGGTGGCCTCCTGAGCCCATACCCACCATAACAGGCTGCCGGCCTGTCTGGCTGGGGGAATCACACAGAAGTTGAGTATCTGAGACAGTTAGTGCACATGGCTGTCCTCCAATCAACACTGTGTAGTTGAGGCGGGAGCTGCCAGCTGCAGCAGGGATCAGGTTCTTGCCCTAGCAGTGGATAACCCACATATAAACAGTCAAGCACTCCAGCTCTCTGCTCTTCCCCTCCTTAATACTCCCTATCCTTATCCCCAGCACCTTCAATACAACATGCGAACCAGGTTTGACATCTAGCACACCAGAGGGCCCAAGTGGTTCAAAGCTGGATCAGGGTAGTAGGTGAAGGAAGAACGGTTGAGGGAGCGGGCTGCTGCACATGGTCCAGCAAGAAGCCAAACTCGTCAGGGTGCTCGCCTTGGGCCCGAGGCTGAGGATGCCCAAGGAAGATGCCAGGGGCCTTACATAGCATTGCAGTGTCGTTGATCACCTGGCATGTCTGTGAAGACAACACCAATCACCTCAGTGCATGAAGCCAGGAGTAGCAAGGGTAGGACAGGGGTAGAAACCCACCACTCACGTTAGTGGTCTCAATACCACGGTACTTGGCTCGTACACGGGGTTCTTGAACCGTCAGCAGATGAGTTCCACTCACAGTGATGGAGGTGCTTCCACTACAGAGATGGGTAAAGGTCTAAGGCTTCCTTCTCCCACCCGGCCTGAAGTTACCAAGGTTTTTTCTGAGAGCTCAGAGCCTCTGACCTTGGTTCATTCAGCAGGTGCCAGGCTGTATATGGGCAGGACAACTCTGTAGCCCCTACTGATGAGGGTTCAGGAAGGAGGAGCCATTTGATGCCCCAAGGTCCCAGTAACAGGTAAGACACCAAGAGTCTCAGAGCCCCAACTCAGTCCTCAACCCCATTCTCCTGAGGGTCTCACTTGATGATGCTCCAGGTGGGCTCAAGGTGTGTGACAGTAGGGTCCTGGGTGTAGGTATAGATGACTCCAGTGCTGGAGATGTTGGCATGGTCGATGGCAAGGGTGATAGGGGCCTGACTGGGGCCCAGGGTGGAGACAGGTGAGATACACACGATTGCCTCGGCATCTCTCCTACATAGGTAAGTAGATAGGCTTGAAGCTGATGGCTTGGCACCTTCAGCTACCCTGCCCCATAGCCCTCCACACAATGCTCAACTCCAGATGGCTTGTGCTCAGGCCCACCTCACAAAACTGGCACTCGCCATCTCTTATAATCACTGTGACCCTGCTGCCAGCATCCAGAGAAGTTCCAGAGATGGTGAGCCGAGTGCCCCCAGAAGCTGGGCCCCGAGTAGGACTCACACGGTCAAATGTTGGGGTCTGAGAAAGAAGCAGCCCTTGAGAGGAAGTAGAAGTCAGCCTGATCCAAGGGACTCCACATTTCCCCAGATAGGGAAGGGGAAGGGGCTAGTTAGACCACGCACCACAAAGCTGTAGAGTTGCTGGGACTGTGTGCGGAAGTCAGCAGAACAATCACCTACACATAGCTCAGCAGGCCCAGGTGGTGGGCTGGGCACCAGCGATTCCTCCATCTCACATACGATCCTAAGAGTCACAGAAGGTCAGGACAGCTGTGGTAAACAAGGACAGGGTGCTCACATAGCCACACTCACTTTCAGCACTGACATATTCGGTGGGAATGGAGTTGCAACGTACACCAGCTACTCGAAGGCCAACCTCACGGGAAGTGAGGGCCCAGGTTCTCACCCACAATGGTGACCCGGGTGCCACCCTCCTTGGGTCCTGTGAGTGGATGAATCTGCAAAGCAGGATATGAGGCAAGAAGATCAGGCAGACTCAACATA
>JAJTUV010003171.1:0-71020 GCA_021653895.1 Mastomys natalensis
CCAATGAGGCAAACTCACTAGCCTGAAATTGTGCAGCAATTACCTAGAATAAAATCCAGCCCTCTCTCTTCTAAAGGAAAGATATTTAAGAAGGAAGGGAAGATAGGACGGCTCATTCTATTAACAAATTTTAAATTTGGGTAGCACAGATCCCCGGAGAGTCTGGGGGCATAGCTTGGGGGCAGGGAGGAATAACTTGGAGGGGACTGAATTTACATCTTTGTTTTCCCTCTCTGTTTAGCAAAATTTAGCATGTTTCACTGTGACACTAGTAGTAATATTGGTGATTGTTACCAGTAGCAATCAAAGAGATTTGTCCATCACAGTATAAAGTTGCAGATCTTTCCAATAAGTAATCTCTGAAATATATAATCAGTGCTTTAAAATCATGATAATTGGCAGCCAGAGAGATAACTCCATGGTCACAAGTGCTTACTGCTCTTGTAGAGGACCTGAGTTTAGTTGCCAGCATGACTGTAACTCTTCTTCAGGGGACCAGATATTTTTGTTTGGCACACACCTTTGCATAGCACACATGAATGCATGCACAGGAGCATATACACATACACACATAAAAATAAAATATATCTGAAATCATGCTAATCATTGTAGTCTTTTAAACCAAAGCATCCTATGATTTAATGGATTAATGACCAATACATATATGACTCTAGCACATTTTTGCATTTTAATATTTCAATAGTTGGCTTTCTTTCTAATTCCAGATGTGTGTTTTTCTGATTTTAAAAGATATTTTTGTGAGAAGAGGTATATAGGCTTCACTAGGTCACAAAAGAAATCAATGACACAAAAATTGAACTTGATCTCTTAGCTCCAACAGGGCAGACATGTTTTCTTTTGTTCCTAGCTGTATTTCTATTCGACTAATTAGGCACATCATTGGTACTCAATGAAATATGTATTAACAAATGCTTGAGAGAGCAAATGATGGTTTTTTTTTTTTTTGTTGTTGTTTGTTTGTTTTTGTCACCTAAGGAGGGATAGTCTGAATCTAGTTTTGTCCCTGCTAATCTGATTCTGTCCACAAAAGTGAGTGGCACTTTCATGACACCAGAAGATCTTGGGACCCTCACACCTAGCAGCAGGGCCCTTTGTTGCACAGGGCTATAAAATGTAAAGTCTACCAAAACAAGTAGTTTCGACATGAGAAGAGGCCCTGGGGAGCATGAGACCGATCGTTATTCATTCTCCTGGTTTCTGTTTACAGTCCTAGTTAATAATGCTCATATTTTCTGATGCTTGCTATATGCTATATTTTAGAGCTAGGTTTGACCTTAAAAACATTCTAACCATTTTTCTGTTGTTGTTGAAGATCCAGGCTGAGAAAAGAGGGTACTGGTAACAAGATGTCACTTTGGGTGAAGAACTTTCTCTTGTTCCATACTTCAGCTCAGAACATGAGCACTCTGGCCAACTGTGTTAGACCCATTATGGCATTTAAGTGTGTCCCAGAAGACCAGAGTCCTTTTGGGGTAGGGTGGCTACCTGCTAGAGGGGATGAGGGAATTACACCAGTTAGGACAGATTGAGGCAAGAGGATGCAGGCTTGCTCCCTGTTAGACAGGCAGCTACTCCTGTCAAGCTGACTTCTTTGCTGGTTCACTCCAGGGGCTTTACTCCTGAGATCTCTTCTCTCTTTCTCTTCGTACATGCATGCTCACTGGGACTGACTTCAGATAGTTCTCCCCAAGATGCCTTAGCTTAGGATCCTGTTCTATAAACCCCAGTCTAGAAATACTGCATTACCTTGGATAAGAGTTCACCTATCTTTTTTTTAATAGCTTGGTTTTCCCTTTGAGGAATATAGACAATATAGAGTGTGCTATGTTGGTCTTGAATTCTGGGCTCGAGCAATCTTGTTGCCTTGGCCGTCTGACTATTTACAGGTGAGCAGCACTATGCCTGGCTAAGGTATTCTTCCCTTCTGTCTCAGTCCTGTTTACTTAACTCTGACAAGGTGAGCAAGGTCAGAATCAGAATCATCGAAATCTCTATCTTCTTTCCAAAACATTATCAAGAACATGTTTAAAAAAAAAAAAAAAAAAGAACAAGAACAAGTAGACATATTTCCAAGATCTAGCATTCAAACCATATCAAAAAAGAAGCCCAGAAAGGAAAGGGGCCTTGTCAGAGACCCCACAGCAACCTGCCATCAGCTCTACAGCTTTATTCTCTCTTCCCATAGAACTCCAATATCCTAAAAGCTGTAATTGAACAGGGAGATTTTTGTGCATTAGAATTCCAATTAATTTATGTAGTCACTTTTCTCTTAAAGAGTAAGAGTAGTGTAATTCCTCATTTTTTTTTTTATTCTTTAATCTTTTTTTACAGTCCAGTCTTTATCCCCATCCCAGTCCGCCCTCTGACTCTTCCACATCCCATACCTCCTCTCCCCAATAATTGGACATTATGAAAGCATGGGCTGCACTTAGCTTTTCTTCAAAGCAGGGGCAAGGGAGGAACAGTAACTTTAGAGTAGAGAAACCTGGCAGACATTACCTTGGCCAGGTGATCCATGATAACATCTACCATGATGTCATACGGATAGTTACATACCTTTGATGTGATGTGATGAAAGGGACATGCTATATTTGTGGTCTTCCTCCCTCAAACCCGTTGTGCCCTTTAAAAAGTAGAAAACGTCAGATAATTCTCGATCAAAGACATTCTAACTACCAAATATTTCTCCGATGTTGACAACTCCAGGGCATCAAAAACAAGGAAACTCCAAGAAAGTGCCATAACCAAGAGGAGCTTAAGTAGATACAATGCTTAAATGGAGTGTGGTACTCTCGATGAGAACTAGAAACAGAAAAAGACCATATGTTAAAACTAAGGAAACCTTAATAAGATATAGACTTTGAATAATCATAATGAGCTGATGATATTGATTCTTTAATTGACTAATGTGAAATATAAATGATAAGAGAAACTGGCTGTGAGGTACTCCAGACTTCTCTAATTTTTTTTGTTTTACAGTATTTCTCAAATCTAAAACTAAAAAAAAAAAAAATTTTAAAAATATCTCCAAATTCCTCCATCCCATGGCACTCTCATCTGAGGTACAGAAAACCCTGCTTCCACACTGATCTTCAATGCTCCTGACAGTCAGCAGAGGGCATTTTTTAAAAGGCAAACTGGATGAAGCCGTCCTGCAAAATAAGACTTTCAATGCACAATTTGGGAGATATCTTGAAAAAAACCGCTAGGCTATTTACTTAAAATACACCTTTGGGGCTATGGTTCAATGGTTAAGAGTATGTATTGCTTTTCCTGAGGACCAAAGTTTGTTTCCTAGAGCACCGTTAGATGCCTCTTTGCATTCTTAGATACCTGCACTATCCTAGGTACACACATACACACAATTTAAATAGGAGGCTGGAGCGATGTTCAGTGGATGCAAATGTTTACTGCTCTTGCAGAAGGCCAGATTTCCGGTTTCCAGCATTCGAATGGCGGCTCGCAACATCTGTAACTCCAGTTCCAGAGGGTCTGATGTTCTCTTCTGACCTCTATGAGCATCAGGCACGCAAGTGGTACAGACACATATACATACATGCAGGCAAAACAACCCCCCCCACGCACTCAAAAATAAATATATCTTAAATAATTAAAATATTTAAAGCTTAGTCATCATCACGATCCAGTGAATATGGTAAACATTCCTGGTGTCTGTTGTAGTAAAGTTACTATTATCTCAGGTTTAGCACTCATTAGTCTTTTCAAGGTCTCCAAGATTAAAATTGCCTTTCAGATGCCCAGCTCTGAGCCTATCTCACCATACAGCTACACAGTAATTTCTTTTCTTTTTTCTGTTATCTTCAATGCAAACTCCGTGACCCAGGCCATCTTTTCTCCTGCCTCCCCGAGGACATCTGGCTCAGGGCCAGGAAGGAACACTGCACACCCCTCTAAGCACTGCGTGACTCGGTTGCGCTGTCTAGACTGCTGTCGTGATTTTTTTTTTTTTAAACTGTAGGTGAACAAGAAAAATAGCTCTTCCAATCCAGCTCGAACTAGGCCTGAAAAAGATGTTTTGACGCACTGTAAATTAATAGCTGAATCACCAAATAAATTGATGGTCTAGGCCGCAGGATCTCTCTGCGCATGCGCCAAAGCAAAGGCGTGGGAAGCTCTTTCCTACCTAGTGGGTTTCTTAGGTCTTGGAGTGGGGGAGGGAGGGCGCCCTCAACCTCGTCCCGTCATTGGCCAGGATGGTCCGCATTGATCTGACACAATGCTTTTGCAGTCTCGCGGAGCTCTACTCGGCCAGTGAAACCGTTTGGTACCACCATGGTGCCAGGGCGTTTCCTGCCGGCCTTGCGACGGCGCAACGAGGCGGACAAAAGACTCCAAGACGCACTTTGCATTTGCTTAATTTTAATAGGCTCGTCAAGGGTCACGGGGAAAGGGGCGGGGCTTCTGGGGAGCAGGAATACCACAAAGGCGAAGCTGCCTTGCAAAGACACTGAGGCGGGCTAGTGGTCAGGGCTGGTTGAGGGGAAGAAAAGGGGTCGGAGAGAAACTCTGGAGAAGCGGGTGGTAGCAGAGTCTGAGGCCATAGTGCAGTTGGGACAAAGGTCACAGCGGCCCATCTTGCTTAGAGATAGGATGTTCACGTAGTACGGAGAGAGGGGCTTGGGCCTAAGCTCACGAGAAGGGTGCTAGAGGGGCCCTGACCAAGGCATCACAATAAATAAGATTAGCAGCACACAGAAGCCTGCAGTGGAGGAGGGCCGAAGGGGAGGGTGATCCCTCCTCCAAATAAGAACTCTGCCATTACTAAACCATAAAAATAAACTTTAAACCCGTGTAATAAGTCGGTCTCCCCCCAGAAGTGCAATATGGGGCCGCACAGCCCTAGCTGAAGAGGAGGGCAAATGGGATAGGGTATGGGGGTATATAGAGAGAGCCCTTAAAGGGCAAGCTGTTTATCCGATTTTCCCTTTCTTCCCCAGGCTGGCCCAAGGATTTGGGACCGGCAGCACTTCCTGGATGTCAGAATCTTCTGAGTTCACTTCACTTCCTTCCACCCCATAGACTCGTTCGTCTTCATAGCTGTCGTCGCTTAGCTCGCTAACTGTGGAGAAGAGAGGAGGACACGGGGAAAGGTGGTCGGATGCCCCTTGAAAAGTGAACAGTGCCTCTGTTTGGGACAGGAAGGGAGAGAAAGGGGAGAGAGTGCCACTGAGATTGTGCTCAGACTCAAGGTTAGAAGAGGGAGGGGGGCAGGAGGGCAGGGCGTTCATCTTTGTCAGATCAAAACTGATACATTCCCCTTTCTCCTCTCCTCAATGTGCTTCTCTTTCTGAGCGAGGCCTTGGCCTTACATTTTTCACAGTTACTTTTTGTACCTCGTGTGACACAAACATAGACTCTAGTCAGCCTTCTTCAGTCTAGTTCCCCACTCCCACTCCACTCCAGAGCTAGGCAGCTCTGCCTCCCATCCTTGGAGAAAAGAGATGGCATCAGACGGGAGGCAAAGAGGACTGACAATTCCCTTCATTTTCCCAGCCTACCCAAAAATGTGTCTGTGGCTCCTCCCTTGCTACACACTTTCACCCTTGGTGCCTTGCTCCTTTCTTCAATGGACATTTGCCAGGAACCCCATGACTAAACCTTCAGAAGTGGCTGGTTTTCCTATCTCTGCCACCTACCCCTGGGGCTCACTTCTCCTGTTTGTCCATAGCCAGGTTTAAATGAGTTCTTTTCCCAGTCTTCTAGGTCAGAACTAAACCTGGGAGTCAATTTAAATACTGCATTATCCCTCAGACTTCCATGTGCAATGTTCCCTAAGCAGTTTCCCAAATGTATACAGTGTTGGACAAAGAGGTCAACAAAGTTGGTCAAAAGGTCCAGGAAATCTGGAGCTCTGCAAAGTGAAATAGGGGTTTTAAAGGCAGGATTCTTAGAATGTATCGAGGATATTTATACATTATTTGCCTAACACATGTGATCAACAAACGCTTCCAAGAGAAGCTGCTTTCAGGAGGGTCCTCTAAGAATCCCAGAAGCCTTGCCAAACATTGTGTCGATAATCCATGCCATGGAGAAGGTTCGATATTAATGGTACCTCCTTTCCCTAGCTCTCCCTCTCCTTTCCAACTCCTTGAGGTGAAATTAACTGCCCTATCCTCTGAGTGCAGAAAACACACATTCTGTTTACCTCACTACCAGTTGCCCAAAGAAGCCTGGGTGTTTTCAGAAGAGAAAGGAGGGGGGAGGAGCCTATAGCTCACCTTCCTCACTGGTCTCTTCTTCCTCAATTGAGTCTTCAGAGATGAGTTCTACCTCCTCTGCATAGTCATTCTGGTTGGTGCGGTTATCCAGAACCTTGTCAAAGACTTCAGTGACATTCTTATAGTATTTAATGTCCCTGTCATCATCACTGTCCTCATTGTCACCCTCATCGTCATCATCATCACTGCCCTCATTGTCTCCCTCATTGCCATCATCATCTTCATCATCACTGCCCTCATCTCCATTGTCACTATCACTGCTGTCTTGGATACTAGTAACCTGCTGGTTGTCACTTTCTAGGGTTTTGTTGTCACCATCAGCTTTCTCGCTGTTGGAATCCTCACTGTCATAGGTATTCTTTTCCTCTAGGTCATCACTGTTGTCACCTGGGCTTATGGCAATGCTCCCTTTGTTGTCAGCGATCTTGTTGTAGCCCTCACTGTAGTCAGGATTATCACTGTCGCACAGGGGCTCATTGACATCCGTCACCTCATTATCAGTGGTTTCGAAGTAGTCGTAGTCAGTGGTCTCCATGAAGTCAGAGATCTTGATGTCATGAATGGCCTCATTGTCAGTGAGCTCATCAATTTCTGAGATTTCACTGACAACGTCTTCAATAGCATAATGGTCATGAGCATCTTCCATGATCACCATTTCATATGGATTCTTGGCTCTACTGTGGGCAAGTTTAGAACTTAGTATAAGGTTAATGGGAGTAGGGTACTAGGATTTCTAAGAATGGGGACAGTTCCATTGCTACTTCTGGGCATCACTGTTCATTTGTAAACAATGTATTCATTGGATCACCTCAATGGTCCCCTGTACCTCTATAAATCCCGTGTGACACTAGCTTAGTCTCTGCCCTATTTAAAAACACCCTTCCCCCCCAAAAAAACCTCTCAGGCACCATTTCTCTCATCACCTTTCCTTTCCTAGTTGCTTCTTTCTGCTTGTTCTGTAGCCACCTCCTCTCATGTAGTAGCGTACTGGGTTAACCCACAGGTCGTTCTTGATGATCTGTTGAGGGGTGGGGAGGGAGAGATCAAAAAGGGCCATGAGTATAAGTCTTAGAACCCACTCCCAATTTCTCAGGCAGGTCTGGCAAGGCTTTCCCTGGCAAAGCCAGGAGGGGACTCACCTCAGCAATCCTGTCAGCTTCTGGGAGGCTGTGATTGGAAAACCAGTTGAAGAAGCTTTCTCTGGTATCGTGGCTCCTGCGATTATAGGCCTGGGGTTCCTGGCCCCGGTGCCAACGTATTGGGGTAGAATGAGACACCAACCGGCCTAGAAGAAGAAGAGATACAGAAGGAAGGGGAAATGATAATATACAGGGCCACAGGTTTATTCTGGGACTACAACTTACCTGAGCGGTTGCGCTGGAACTCCTTGACAATCACCATGTTTGTAAAGTATGGGTTTGTCTGGAAGTACAGCTTCATTTTGTAGCCCATGGAGATATGTCTGAGATCCTGTACCTGCTCAGGGTGGGGGTAATAGTGCTATATATCCCTTCCAAGGCCCTTCCCACCCATCCCCTCACCTCCAAAGACCAGATTCCTCGGCTTTCTTCTTTGGGCTGACCTGAAGATTGGTCAAGTAGCGGAAAATGTCTTTATCACGTTGGTTGATCAAGATTGAAATTCTGGGGTGGTTGAGGAACTGATGAGTGGAGCAGTTTAGGTCAAGGATTATCTGTTCAATACCAGGGAGGGGGAGAGCAAAACAGGCTGAAGCAAGAGGGATCCTTCTGTGTTTGAGTGATGTCTGTGGAGGAGGTGAGTGCTTATGCAATGTTAAACCTCAGTGTTAGGGAGCCTTGTTATGGTTCATATTTGCTGTATGTCTAGGTGCCAAGGGTCTCTGACCATGTTCATGTGCTTCTTGTGCTTATGTTCACAAAATACTGTGTGTCTAGGAGCTGAAAGCCCAAGTCTAAGTAATGATGTATTTGGTTACTGAGGGCCTGTATTTAAATGACGTTACATGTGTAGGTGTTGTTCGTCAGTGTCCATATGGTGTATGAATGCCTCTAGAGGTCTGTGTGCTTAGGACCAATTGCCTCATGTCTAGATATGGAAGTTATATGTCTGCATGATACCCCGTGCCTGACTGCTGAGAGCCTGTGATCATGTGACACTTTTTATCATGGGCCAAGTATTTATATCTATATAAATTCTACTAAAATGTTAAACCTATGTATTTTAAATGTTACATACATGTTTCCCTGGGGATGAGCTCAATAGTCACCAATACTGGATGGGAGACTTTCTGTTCTACCTTTCCCTTCATTTAACCACTTGAGTGCCACAACCAAGTGGTCTTTCTCTTGATTCTTCAGGGTTCCATCCATTTCTATCCTCTCCTCTATAATGGAGAGGACAGTAGACAGATTTGAGATTTCTAGGTATCTAAGCAGAGACCTAGGCTTATAGAGCCTTGTGTGGTTTGAGCACCCCCTTCTTGAAGAGTTTATGTGCCCTCCCTCCTTAGTCAGTTCATCACCTGTATTCCCCCTCCTCTCCTCCTTTATCTGCTGTTCTGTTTATGGGCTGTATGCCTTCTCTGTTACCCCTCCCTCTTTTACTGTCTGGGATCCATTTTCTTTTTAAATGTTACGATGCTATTCTTTTCCCATCTGCAGTCTAGTTTTAAATGCGATTTTGCCCTCTTGCCAGCCCTCTTCTTCTCTTTCTAGAATCTTCTAATGGGGATTCATTCCCATCTCTGACCCTCCCCCACACCCCTTGTTTCTCTTCTGCACATCTCCCCTTCAGTCATGGGCTTCTGGCCCATGCATACTGATGAGAAGGATACTGCTTTGACCCAGAAGCCTGGGATATGCTGGATGATGAGATCTCTGCGCTCCAAAAAGGGCCTTCGCATCTGGATGAATTTGCGTTTGAGACGCAAGAAGGCCTTGCCTGCCTTGATGTTCACCGCCTCCAGGTCCATTTGAATGCTCTCCAGGGCCTGCAGTATGCTTTCCATCCTCTGGGCACTCCTCTCTCTGATCTCCTTCGCCTTCCTCTGCTTCCTCCTCCTCCTCCGCCGCCGCCGCCGCTGCCTCCTCCTCACACTTTCCTTTTCATCCTCATCATCATCTTCCACTATGATGATAGCCTCCTCCTTCCTCCTCGGACCAACTAACATCTGGGGCCCCCACCCTCCTAAGCTACAGGTTTCTAGGGCCTTCTCTCCAAGACTGCTGGGCTCTGCAACCTGAAAGTCAATTGCCAGGCTCCCCCCAGAGATTTCTGAAGACGGGAGTGTTTCCACGATCCCTGTGGAAGGGGCCTCCCCGAACCCTGACTCGATCTCGTGATCCCATCCGGGACTCTCAGCACTCAGGGTGAAATACGCGCGGATCCCCCCTTCCTCGAGAATGACATAGGGCAGTGGTGGGGGCAGCGTGGGGCCCACCCCCCTCATGTCAGCCAGCACCTGTGCAGCCTCGGTTTCTTCCTGGGGTCTCGGACGCTGCTGGGGTGGAGGCAGGGGCAGTCGCAGTAGCGGTGGGGGTGGCGGGGCGGGCAGGTCGCGTTGACGGGGTTCCGAGCTGCTCAGGCGGGGGGTCTTGGCCGGAGGCCCCTCATCCGGGCGGTCCATGGTGACCGCACTGAAAGCACTGGCTTTTCCGCTCTCAGACAAGGCCGTAGCTACCAGTCCCACTTGAAGAGGAGCCGCCACACCTCACACGACCAGCTCTGCTCACCACCTCGCTCTGACGTCCCCTCCCACAGCGCCTGCCCTACTCCCACAGCGCCAGTCGCCGAGGCCCCGCCCACTCCCTGGCATGGCGTCTGTTCTGCCCACGATTGGCTGCAGGCCTAGGACTGGCGTTAGCGTTCCCTCAACCCCTGCCTTCTCTCACGCAATCCGCTTGCCAACACTACACATCATCATTTTCTAATTGGCTCCCTTCGCGCCCACCAATCATCAGGCTGACTTCCCCTCAGTGATGAGAGGAAAACTGTGGGGCGATTGGCTGTGAGGAAAGCTAGGGTAAGAACCCCTCACCCTCATTCTTGCAACGTTTTATCCAATGGGAAAAGTACCAGTGATTCTGAAGACCACAAGACTAGACCAGGGGAGGGTGGCTGGGAGTGCGCAAGCACCCGGGAACGAGATGTGCTCAAATGAAATCAGAGAGCCTCGCTATCATTCTCCCCGCCCCGCTCCCCTCAACAACTACGCACTTTTAAAATCTGTCCCTTCCCCCACCAGTTTATGCCCGTGAGGTGAGCGCTGTAGTCCCCCAGTCGCAGGCTGCTTTGATGTGCTAGTAATTTAAGTATCTGAGGTCTTTTTGCTTTGGTGGTCAGGTTTTCACATGGCTTTTTCCATCTCTGCAAAATGGCTCCAGAAACAATCACAGATGCAAAAAGTAACTTCCTCTGCGTCATAAAAATAATGGTTATGATTCAACTAATTTGCTAGATTTTTCTAGAACTTTAAAATTCTCTTTGTCTACACATTATTTCTCCTCCCAGCTTTTCCTAAGCGCATGCTGCTTGTATAACGAATAATTGTACCCTAATGTTATATTTTATTTTATTTGTGATCAGAGATGGCTGGTCTTTGATGAGGCACGATGGTGGAGTTTTGGCTCTGGTTCTAGAATCCACATAGCAGGCGACTTCCGCTGTGACTCTAGCCAAATCACTGCCCCTCTCTGAGCTTGTTTCTTCTAAATTAGACGTTCCTGAGGAGAGGAAATAATTGCCCATTGCAGCCCTGCTGTGGTATCAGAGGGAAGGAACCACAGAATCCATCACCAGGAGAATGGATAAGATGTGATATATGTTTTAGATGGACTACTAGGATGAGTTTGATCTATGTATAGCAACATGGCTGGATTTTGCAAAAACAAAATGTTGAGTGAAAAAAGAAACAGAACAAGATTTATAGTACAATACTGTTTATGTAAATTAAAACACATCAATACCATATATTTTCCACAGATACACATAAATAAATAAACATATGAACGGTGGTTTGGAAGGACACACATTAAGTACAGAAGAGTGGTGCCTATGTGGGATTGGAAAAGATGGGATCAGGGATGGGTGATGAAGGGGACAAAGCAAAATAATAAACGGACCTTGCATGGACCAATGACGATATAGAGTACCAAGAACTGAGGAATAGGGTCAGCTCAATTCTGTGCACCTGGAGGAATAAGTAAATAAATAGTAAATTAATTGAGCGCCTAGGGAGTAGGCCAGCTGGGTAGATCCCCAAACTTGAGCTTTTTCTTCGTGTTATCTTTCCTTCTGAATTTAGTCAAAGTTGAACAAAGTCCCAGCTGTATACAGTGGAACCTTAAGAAGGACTTGCAGTTTAGGCTGAGCAGTTCCTCTAAAAGCCATTACATTACAGGGGGCCATTTCTTAACTCCAATTGAACTCAACTTCATGTTTGACCCCTCCCTTCCCAGTTCCTATTTCCATGGTGGTCCAATTTAAGAAATACCTTGTTTGAATTTTGAGGTGAGGACTCTCCAGACATTGGAAAGAGATGGGGTTCTAAAGTATTCTTACCTGGTGCTCAGAAGCTGGGCCAAGGGAAGACAGCCTTATGAGACGGGAGTTGACTCTCTTGACACATACATACATAAAAAAAATGCAGGTTCCATCTCCTAAGCACTTGGTTTCCTGCTGCAGGCACATACTAAATTTTATCTCCCCTCCATCGTGTGTGTGTCCATCGTGTGTGTGTGTGTGTGTGTGTGTGTGTGTGTGTGTGTGTGCTCGAGTGTGTACTCTATTTGTTCACATATGTATACCAGGCAAGTTTTCCTCAGGAGTTCTTACCCACACAAAGTCACACAGACACACACTATCTCATTCAATCATACCTCCCCATGTGATCATACGCAGATAGAAGACATAGACACAGACATGCGCCTGTGTGTGTGCGAGTGCACACATACACACAAACACACATACACACACACAGAGAACATCCAATATAACATTGTTCATTTCACTTTTTCCATTTACAAAATCCAATGATGAATCCAGGCAGTTAGAAAAAGGAAACGGAGGAAAACCCTCCTGAGTCTACCCTATTTGCCCTCCCGCCTTGGTCTTTGCACCCTAGCCCTCAGAAAGGCATTCCTATCATCATCACTGAGAGAATAGCCCCACCCCAAACACACGTTCCCAGCCTCTCAGCTCCTCTGGCTTGCTTTTTCAGGGCCACTCCACAACCAGGGTCATTAATATCTCTTCTGCCTAGAGTGCCCCCTTCATTGCTTTTGGGTCAAGACTTCCTCAGTTCAGGGCTTATCTTGGGGTAGAGGTGGAGTTTAGGACAGGAGTTTATAAGGAAGGAAAGGGGGTGGAGAGATCACTGCACCAAACTTAGGCAAAGAGTTCCAACTTGGCACACCAGTCTATAAAACTGGCCTTGAAGTAAGCCCAAAGTGGTCTTTGTCCATGGAAAAGAGGCTTGGGACCTTCCATCTTTGAAATTTGGGTGTAGTCTGCTCCACTTTGGGCATAGGTAAGAGTGTATGAAGAAAAAACTTCTGGGAAGGATTCTTGGGGCCCAACCAAGGAGGAGCTCAAGGACTGTGAGGCTAGGAAGGGACAGAAAGAGTTCAAGCAGGAATGGACTCAATTCCACAGTGCCTTGACATTTGTATAACTATTGGTCACCAAGGTCCCCAAAGAACTTTCATTTTAGGGAGAGTAGTGTGAACCCAAGAGACAATTGTGGAGTTGAATTTAGCGATGACCCCACGGTCTGGACTCCAGCTACTCTGGAGAATTCAACTATCTCCCTAAACTTCCGTGGATGACCTTCCCTGCCAGCATATACCCACATCATCCCTAGTGGGGACTAAAGTGGATATATAGTCCTAGGAGGAAAGGGTAGCTAACGTAGCTAAGTTTGGTATACTTTGGTTGAGGAGCCCATCCCCCATTCTGCTCTTCATCTATCCCGGGCACATCATGGAGGCCCTTCTTTGTATGCGCTTGGCTTCTCAAACAGCCCCAAGAAACACCTGTGAAGTCTGGACATGGTAGGGAGGGATTGGAGATAGGGCTTTGGATCAAGGTTAGCCAAAAACAACATTGCACACAACATAGCAATTTAAACATCCTTGCTCCCAAGGTATACATCACCCCATTTGGTCCCTCTTGTCTGAGGACTTAAGCCAATATTTCCTAAACATCCAAGTCTTGCTAAAGATTTGGAAGGGGTGGGTAAATGGGAACCCAGGGGACAATAAGATCTCTGGGAATCTATTTTACAGGAAAAATTTCCCATTTCTTGACAATGTCAAAAGGGGGGACATTTAAGCAAGAAAGCTTGTTTCCTCAGCTGTTATTATTAAAAACCCTGCATTTTCAGTTTGTTTTCATTTACTGAATTGTTACTTTAGAAAGATAGGAGAGGGGAGAGGGAAGGGAAGGCAGGGAGGGCATGGGAAAAGGAGATTGTAGAAGTAGAGGAGGCTGTGGGACAAGCCCCACAAACTAGAAATGCCTCTTTTCCAGTTCTTCACCCCGTTTCCAACCCTAGGGAGGTGTTGGCAAAAGGCCTCAGTTATGGATGGTTTGAGAACCTGGACTGAAACTCGAAAAAGAAGGCTTCTGTACGGGTCCCACCCTTCCCTTGCTGCTGGCCCCAGTATGGTAATCATGACTTTTCCCCTGCCTATTTCCTACTGGCTTGCTTCACATGACACAGTAGGGTTCTCTAGGAGCTGGGGCACCTCCTGTGCCCCAGCAAGGGGCATGAGTCCTCAGGCACTTCTTGAGGTCCTTGTTAAGCAGGAAGCAGACAATTGGGTTGACGGCAGCCTGGGCGAAGCTCATCCAAACAGCAGTGGCCAGGTAGCGGTGGGGCACAGCGCAGGCTTTCACAAACACTCGCCAGTAGCAGGCCACAATGTATGGTGACCAGAGGAGCAGGAAGAGCAGTGTAATCGCGTAGAACATTCGGCCCAGCTGCTTTTCACCCTTGACCTCGTCCATGCCCAGTAACCGCCGGCTAGCTGCATGCCCATTCTGCCGGATACCCAGCAGAGTTGGTGGCATGGGCCCACGACCAAAGCCAGCGATCCAGTTGGCAGCAGCCTGGCCAGTAGCCCCAGGGCCATGGAATGTCCAGTTTTGGCTGATGGCTGGCACCATCTGCACTGGCTTCATCTTGCGGTGACGATACTCGAAGAGTAGCAGCTTGCCATAGACAGCATGTGTGGCTGCCATGAGCACAGCCAACATAAGCATAAAGCCCAGTGTGTCATTTGCTTTGAAGTAGCGATGCTCAAAGATGCACTGGTCCTCCTCTCGGATAAACTTGTAGGTGCCCACATCAAAGACAGGTGGGAAAGCCATGGCCACAGACAAGGTCCAGGCCATGCAGATGACAGCTGCGCATGTCCAGAGTGTCATGCGCTTGGCATAGAAGCGGTGGTGGGCGATGGCCATGTAGCGGGTGACGCTGATGCAGAACAGCATGAAGGCCGCATGGAAGCAAAAGAGCACAGCCATAAAGGCCACAATCTTACAGCTGAGTGCACTGAAGGTCCATGAGGAGCCATGGCGCACAGAAGCCAGTACAAAGGGGAAGCAGATGGCAGAGCGTATGCCATCGGCTAGGCACAGGTCCAGCAGAAAGTAGTAAGGAGCCTTGTGCAGGGCACGCTCCTTGAGCACCAGCAGGGACAAGATGGCATTGCCTGCCAGGCTTACACACATGATCAGTCCCAGCAGCACTAGCTTCACATAAGCTGATGCTGATGGCAGGGACAGTGCGCCGCTCACCTCTTCGGGCTCTCCGGTGGTGTTGGCCATACTGAGGGGCAAGGGCTACCCCCAACCCTAGGGGATCGGCCAGTTCAGTATTTGATGGGCCCTGGTGGACTCCATCAGTTTTCTTGCTGAGCTACACCTGCAAATGGGAACAATGGAGGGAGATACAGACAGAAGGACAGAGAGATGAGGGTAGGAGACAGAAAAAATGCAGAGACAGGGTGGTAAACGAGACTGAAAAATGGAAACAAGGATAGAAATGGATAGAAAACAACTCTGAAGTGGAAGGGATGGATCAGAATGAGGGGAGGGAGAAACAGATGAGAAAGAAACAGAAACAGCAGGTTAGTGTGTCTATGAGCCCTTCCCACTAACTCCCCAGCTATTCCTGCCCCTCCCCTCCTTGCTGGGTATAAGGGCTTTATGTCTCCTAAAGTCCTCAGATTCCTTTCTTCCTCCACTCGTGGGTCTGTAGGTTTGCAGATGTTGGTACCACTCTTATTCCCTTTTACAAGCCCTAAGGTTGTATTCAAGCTTTTGTTTTATTGCTACCCATAATCCAGTACAATTATGTACGTGTGTCACACACACATACACACACACACACACCTCAACTAAAAGTTTTACATACTACTTGATCTAATTGTAATATACTCATGCATTTTTATTGTATTTCAGGTTATTTTTTTGTTAAACTATTGGCAGCCACTCATTAGATGTCTTTCTGACTTTTCTCTCTCCCATTTCCTCTCTCCCATGCTTACTTCTTTTCTTTTATTGCTGTACTGGGGATTAAATTTAGGGCCTCAGGCCTGGTAGGCAAGAGCCTACCCCATCTGATGAGCTATATCCCTAAATCTTCTTTAAAATTTACTTTACAAACTTTTAATTTTGTAATAGGATCTTGTGAAGTTGAGCAGGTTGGCTATGAACATTTTTTCCCAGCCCAGGCAGGCCTTGAATTGGGATCATCCTGCCTCAGACTCCCATGTGCAAGATTACAGCTCTATACCACCATGCCTAGCAATATGTCCTTATTCATGGTCAGGAATGTGTGCAGCATGCTCTGTGAGCAATGAGAAGACTAATTTTGTTAAATGGTACATTTCAGAAACACAATGGTAGGAAGTGAAATCACAGAAGATCAAATGTTGTAGGGCTGTGGATTATGATAAAGCTTCTGGCTTTATTTTGTGTTAATTTAGAATTATGTATAAATATAAAAATGTAGGTATGCTTGTGTTGGTCCATTGGAAAAAATATTTCTTTACTTTTTTTTTTTCTGCGATTTTGTCTGATTTGTACTTGTACGTGCTGTCACAATCATGTGTGCATCAGACCTGTTGTGTCTAGAAAATGCTGATTCCTGGGAGTCTTCCACCACCTCTGGCTTTTATAATTTTTCTGCTTCTCTCTCTCTCTCTCTCTCTTTTTTTTTTTTTTTTGGTTTTTCGAGACAGGGTTTCTCTGTATAGCCCTGACTGTCCTGGAACTCACTCTGTAGACCAGGCTGGCCTCAAACTCAGAAATCCGCCTGCCTCTGCCTCCCAAGTGCTGGGATTAAAGGCGTGCACCACCACTGCCCGGCATGTTTCTTTACTTTAAGTCATGCACTGTTTTATGCTCTGGCAATACAGTTGTGAATCAGACAGATAAAAGATTACTACTCTAGCACCTGGGAGGCAGAAGCAGAGGGAGAGGCAGAGAGGCAGAGAGGCAGAGAGAGGCAGAGAGAGGCAGAGAGAGGCAGAGAGAGGCATAGGCAGAGGAGGCAGAGGCAGGCAGAGGCAGGCAGATCTCTGAGTTCAAAGCTAGCCTGGGTTACAGAACGAGTTCCAGGGCATGCAGAGAAATCCTGTCTCGAAAAACCAAACCAAAACCCAAAACCCAAAAACCAACCAACCAACAACAACAACAACAACCAAAAAGATTCCTACTCTTGTATAACTGACATTCTAGGTAACAAGAAGAGACAGGTAAAGTTGGTAGATCGGCTGCTGATGACAATATTATAAACTATTGTAAAGTAGGGGAAGAGAATTTAAAGTGCTAGAGGTGAAGGTACTGCAGTTGTTGATGAGGTGGATAGGGAAAGCTTCACAAAGGAGGAGTCATCTAAGCAAACAGGTGAGGATATAAGTCCTGTGACTGGGATACAAGAACTCTAGGCAGAAAAAAACAGTCAGAACAAAGGGTTTGAGATGGAGCTATTCATGGAACACTGGGAAGGAGCAAGGAAGCCGTGGTGCGTGGAGTATTGAGCAAGGGGCAAGTGTTAGGAGGTAATATCAGTCAGAGAGTTGGCAAGGATGCAGCATAGAGGCCACAGTGAGGACTTTGATTCAGAATTACTTGGGAGGCTTTTGAACAAAGATAAGATGTGATTCTGGTTCAGTTTGAATAAGATTCTACTTGTTGCTGGGAAAACAGGGCATGTTCCATAAAGGTAGATGAAGCGAGATTAGTGAGGCTTCATTAGTAATCCAGGTAAAAGGTCAGAGCATCTCTGTGTCCCTTTCCTTTCTCACCAGAATTTATCTCTTCTAATTATATCATTTACTCTTCAAATTTAGATTGTTACTTGCCTCACCCCATTAGAACAGAAGCTCCACAAGGGTAGGGTAGGTAGGTACCCCCTCTAAAAGGTCAGTAACATGCACAAAGTAGGCTCCTGCTGAAAAGATGCCAAGTTGTTTGGCTGAAGAGCTAGACTGAACGGTGAGGGCCGAGAGCCGCACGAAAGTATTCACCCTGAATTTGTTGAAAGAACAGCTTTAGGACTAGGAGAGTGCTGTTGTATGCAGGCAGGCAATTGTGGGGATGTGACAAGGTGACAGCATTTCCCAGAGGGAAGGGAGCTAGGCCAGGCCACATGGAACTGAAGAAGCTCAGGATTACCATTAGGGCTGGATATGAACTGGGGAATAGGCTAGAGAGATAGGTCTTGAGTGGATGACTTCTTGCCAACTCCTCCTAGTAAAGTTGTCCCTTTGCATTGTTTCTAGCTCAATACAATCTAGCCTGTCACCTAAAAGCAGGAATTTTGTTTTTGAAAGTACCAATTAATCTCATAGTCAATGGCCTACTTAAAAGAGAAGATGCTAGGGCAGGAGTTGGAAAGAAATGAAGATAGGTCTCTTTCAGTCCCTCCAAGACCTGATGTCGACCACCCCTCCCAGGACTCCAGACAGCTCTCCAGCATATATAATCAAAGGTGCACGCGCATTCGCACAAGCACACACACACACACACACACACACACACACACACACACACACCGAGCCTTAGCTATAAGAGGAGGCAAGGGGTAAAGATTAGGCATAGAGACAGATTGATTGTAAGCAGCTACTCAGGGAGTGTGTGACAGGCAGATTGTGACATAGGAGAAGAAAAGACAGAAAAAATAGAAAAAGGACAGGGGGAAAGATAGAAATAGAGAAAGAGAGGAGAGGAAGAATGACTTAAAAGAGACATAGATAACAGAGCAACGCTGAATGAGCAAGAGAGGAGACAGAAAGGGTGGAGAAGGAAAACCACAGGAAAAATAAATCAACCAACCAACCAACCAACCATTCAACCATCTAGAACACAGTTCCTTAAACCATGGTTTGTAACAGAATGAGTTACTAACCTATGGGGTTGCATAACTGAGTATGGAGGTTTCAAGAAAATTTACAAAATTTCTGGACATGTAATGACCAAAATTTAATTCAAACTTGGAGGTGCGATGAATCCACACATATCTGACAGCAGTTGCTCATGCTGCATTATAGATGCAACATTACTGAAGCCATGGTTCTAAGCATACAACACACACATATACATGACACTATACAACCCAATGACAACAAATGGTACCTGAAATGCTTCAGCAAAGACTTGACACTATTGTATGCTATGAATTGAAGTGTTTCTGTTGCACATACAATTGCTTTTCTTTTATAAACATAATGGTTGAAGTGCAGAAAATTAAAACCTTTAATACTTTCCTACTGTCATGTAAGTATCAAAATAGCATGCCATTATATTGTTTTGTATTAGAATATTTGATTTAAAAAAATGCCATTTCAGTTGGACCTCTGTGAATTCGAGGGCAGCCTGGTCTACGTAGAATGTTCCAGGGCAGCCAGAGCTTAAAAAGAGAGACCCTGTCTCAAACACCCAAAAAATTAGAGAAAATTGCCACTTGAGTTGTTGGTTTGAATATCATAAAAAAAAAAATCATTAGAAGAGTTTCGGCTTGGAAATAGGACAGAATTTCCAGCAAATTTTGAAATGTCCCTAACCATACTTCTGTCATTTTGTACTATGTGTTTAAGTGAAGTGAGGTTCTCAGTATTGACAATTATAAAATCAAAATACCAGTCAATTCTTAAAAACATTGAAGATGCCTTATATGTCTCAGTATCAAATATTCAGAAAAGATTTAATTATTTATGTAAAAAACCACATCCATCTCAGCATGCAAATTTACTTTTGTCTTTAACTTGTTAATAGTAAATGTTTGATTTGTATACTTATTTTATTTAACTATACACCTGGAGTTGCATACAAAATTTCTTATGTGAAAGGGGTCATAAGTAGAAAAAATTTAAGGAGCCCTGATGTAGAAGACCAGGTAGAGATGGGAGGCTTTGAGAAATATGTAGACAGAGACAAAGCACACAAACATGTAGAGAGGGAGACATACTAGACTGAAAGGTAAATAGTATGTAGCTCAGGATCTCAGTGACAACAAACATTAAAGTGAAAACCAACCTCCCTCAAAAACAAAAACAAAAACAAAAACAAAAACAAAACCAAAATAACAACCACCCCCAACCCCAAAACCAAACCAAACCAAACCAATAACAACAACAACCCAATACTGCAAGTAAACAAAACCCTTGTATTATTGCCTGGGAAGTTTGAAAAGGTTGTATTAATGAGGTCGGGGCTCAGTTGAAGCAAAGGATAAATGTGTGTGCACAGACCTACACACTCACAGGTTTTCGAAAACACAGTCTCATGGACAGCCAAGTAGTGTACTTATGCGCGCGCTTACACACGCACACTGCTTGAGAAGTGAGCACACATACACACACATGCACCCACACAATGTGCCAGAGGTGAGCAGGCATAGATGAGGTAGTTCTTGTATCCATCTTAGTACCAGGGCTTTGTCTTTCACAAAGGCATTACTGCCCCCTAGAGGGCATTTGGGAAATCTACAGGAATCGGGGGTGGGAGTGGGGTGGAGGAGAACGTTGCCACATGTTAAGACTGCAAGATGCCCTAATATTTAAGGGGAGGGATGGAGAGAGGAAGAGAGGGAGAGAGAGTTAGTTCATTACTTAGTGATATGTGGGGTCTTCTGACATTACTAACATACGACCTGCAACTCCTAGGATTTTAAGCTTATAATTAGCTGAGCCTAGAATCTTTTTTATTGAAGATAAATGAGATTTTTTTTCTTCATCTAGTTTTAGCATATCAGGAATTATCCAGGAATGTGGCTGTCCTATGAATCAAGAGGAGACTGTATTTTGCATTTCAGTGTAGGTCACTAATTTGTAAAATCTCAATATGAAGCTTCTGCTTATCATTTTCCTGTACTTTGTGAGCCTGACTTTTCTTCTACACTACATTTACTTATTATAAGTCTCCAATTATTTTCTCGAATCTCCTGAAGAGTGCCATATCCAAACATTTATACATCGAAGTACATTTATTACAAATCATTTCTTATTTGTATTATAGTTAACACAACATGTTCATTATGTAGGTACAGTCCATACTGATGTGCAGAAATGTTTTGATGTGTAGAAATGTATTATCTGCAAACTCCATTTCTCGATAGTAAAGGACAAATTTTATGTAACAAGTTTGTTACATAAAAGGCACATTAAGTGAGGGTGGAGAATTGGTCATCAGTGTAGAGACACTGACACACTGTCTCACATACACATATGTAATGGCTCACAACCCTGCCTTCGCATAGAGTTCTCCTAATACACACCACACATACACACACACACACACACATACATACACACACACTCAAACACAAAGCAAACCTATTGTCATTTTACATACAAACTCCTATATACCCACTGAGCTGATATATTTGATTGCTTAAATATTTCCATATAGGCAAAAATCTCTTAACAGCACATCTGCATCATCTACAAACACTGTTACAAAAGTAACATTCATGTTATATATCACTCACATTGCCAAATTCACAAACACTTGACACATGCTCCCTAGGTGTGTATACATAGAATCTCCCTGAGATGACTACAGATATATTTACAGACAAGTAAAACTTGCTCACATATATAAATATCCTTTACCACAAAGAAATCAACTTACTTCCCCTCACATAGATTAGGTACACTCAACAATGCAGATATGTACATCCTGGCACATAAATCCACCTTTCTATTAATATATAAACTCTTACTGATATGTGGAAGTGTAATAGTTCTAACATACCCACAAAAGAATAGAGAGGCTCACCCTCTCTCTCAAACACACTTCAGCAATATGCAAGTGCAATCAAACAGAGACAAGAACTCACTTGCATGTGCAGATACCAGACTATAAATAGACACTTGCATATGGACAAATGTGTGTAAACAGACTAATTTGCTCTTACACACATTATACATATCCAACAGCAGGTATAATATAAATCTGCTCATGTGCAGAAATCAGCTAACCCTTGCAGGTATATGTGGAAATATGAGTAGAGAGCTACCTGGCTGGTAGGGTACTTGCCACACCAAGGAGCTTGAGTAAGAACAGGTACAGGAGGTTGTGGCAAGAAGTACACTGTTTTTCAATAACTTCTTATTTAAACATCCCAGACAGCTTGATCATTACCTTCCACTTATTTATCATGAATGAAGTTTTTGGTTTGGCCTATATCTATGTGTATGCTGCTTTTTTGGTTTTTGTTTTGTTTTAAAATTTTATTTTTGTTCTTACTTTTCCTCACCTACAAAAGTAGAAAAGGTAGGGACTGACTGGGGTGTGGCTCAGTGGTACTGCATTTGTGTACCATGCATATGCTCATAGGGAAAGGAAAGGGAAGAGGAGGGTGGAGGAGGAATGTTATATGATTATTGCTATGGATTACAGTTTGTTTATCTCTTATCCAAAAATACTCAGGAGTAGAAGTGCATTAGATACTGGACTTTTTCAGATTCTGGAATATTTGTGTTAGATACAGTGCATCATCTTGGGGATGAGACCTAAATCTAAACATGCAGTTCATTTGTATTTAGTATGTATCTTACACAGCATAAAGGGTGATTTTATGCAATATTTTAGTGTGTCTAAATTTTGTCTGTGACCTGTCACAAGGTATTGGATGAGAAACTTACCACTTATAGCATCACGTTAGCATTAAAAAAAAATTCAGATTGTGGAGCATTTCAGATTTCAGGATATGTATTGTATTTGGTGTTCCTAAAGAGAATATAATCATTTAGTTAATTTCCTTGACTGTTATTTCTTTATAAAAAGAACTCTTTATCATTGTTATTTCAACATAAAAATGCAAGATGGAACACCACAATGAACCTTAGTGAACTCAATGTCCAGATATACCAATTATAAACTCAGAGGCTGGTCTTCTTCTGTCTATAGCCCTAACCATTTCTCTTAGCCCTCAGTTTTGTAAACCATAATTATTATACTATTTCACTCATAAACATTTCACTATCTGTTTTTAAAAGAGGCTTCCTCTGTAAATATCATAATATATTTTTATTATTTCTCATTCTATGTATTGATTTACTTACTATTGGCATCCACTATTAAAAATTAGTCAAATCTGATTCTTGATGGTATTTCACATTTATAACCTTGTAGTTTTAGGTAAAAATATTTGTTGATAAATTAATGAGGGGCCATAAAATAGCTGTGCTGGTTAGTTTTTTTGTTAACTTGACACAGCTAGGGTCATTTGGGAAGAGGAACCTCAACTGCGAAACTGTCCCCATAGATTGGCCTGTAGGCAAGACTGTGGGGGATATTTTCTTGATTAATGGTTGGTGTAGGTGGCACATCCCTGGGATACTGGTTCTGGGTTGTATAAGAAAGCCGATGGAGAACAAGCCAGTAAGCAGTGTTACTCCAAGTCTCTGCTTCAGTTTCTGCCTGCAGGTTCTTGCCTTGAGTTCCTACTCCAGTTTCCCTTCATTTCAGCTGTCAGCTGAAATCAACCCCATTTTCCCCAAGTTGCTTTTGGTCATGGTACTTATCACAAGAAATAGAAAACAAACCAAGATAATAGTTTAATTGAATTGATTCATCAAAGGTCAGCCTAGGATTTTATGATTTTGTCTCAGTGTTTCTTTTCAAAAAAAAAAAAAAAACAAAAAAAAAACCGCAATGAAAATTTAGTTTTAGAAGCCACAAAGACTTGTTGTATCCTTCAATAAAAAGATATAAGGACTGGGCATGCAGCTTAATGGTAGGTAGTGTGCTGACTTACCATGTATGAGGCCTGGAGGAGTTGGTGAGGGAGACAGGAAAAGAGGAAAGGGGGAAGGGGAGAGGGAGAGAGAGAGAGAGAGAGAGAGGGAAAGAGAGAGAGAGAAGAGAGAGAGAGAGAGAGAGAGAGAGAGAGAGAGAAGGAGGGAGGGAGGGAGGGAGGGAGGGAGGGAGGGAGAGGTATTCATGGTTTATTTGGAATTTTTTTTTAAAAAAAACAGGTCTAGGTAGCCATGGATGACCTCATAATCACCATATTCACTACATAGCCCCAGGTGATGATAAAGCACAGGGCTGGAAAGATGAAGACTTGTTGCTCTTGGGGAGGTCCTGGGTTCGGTTCTCAGCTCCCACATTATGGTTCACAACCATCTGTAACTCCAGTTCTGAGAGATCTGACACTCTATTACACTTGTGGGCACCAGGTATGCACATAACACACACATACACACACACACACACACACACACACACACACACATACACACACTACATCTAAAATAAATATTTTAAAGCACTTGGAAGTACAAATTAAGGAACCAAGATATTTTATGATGATTAGACTATTCTTATACTGAGCTCAGTCAGTTATTGACAGGGTTGCAAACTTAACAAGAAAAGCTAAGCAAAATCTTACTTGCTAGCATTCTGCAGGGAAATTGTCCACAATGTATTCGGGATGGATGAGGTAAAGAGAATAGGCAAAGGGAGTTTTAATTATTGCTATTAGGAGACACACATTAGGTCAGAGGTGGCAGTAGCTTAAAACTAAACTGTTGAACTGAAAGGAGTTCACTATATACTGATTTATGGATATTGTTCATATATGCTTAGTCTACAGTACTAATCAGAGCCCTTGAAGAGAAATGCAATTAGTAAAAAAGTAAACTAAGGTTAATATATGCAAATTTATTCACGAATATTTTGAAATATGGAAATTGCATACATAGGTCTATGAATTGACGCTACTAGTTTTTGTTTTGTTTAGAGACAGGGTCCTATTATGTAGCTTTGACTGGCCTGGAGCTCCATATGTAGACTAGACTGGATGCTACTGTTGTGATGACAAACTGGTTTTGATAATACCAGAGTCACTTGTAAAACTTTTTAAGTCTAATTTCTATAATACACGATAAACTAACTAACTAAATGATGACTTTAACTAAGTGCAAAACTTTTTCCATGTATCTTTTAGTCTTTTGTGAAGAATTGAAATCATACATATGTTTTTCTGTTTTAAATCTAAGTGTGTAGGAATTTTATTAAAAAATATCATAAGTGGTGGTAAGATGGCTCAGAAGGTAAAGGTGCTTTCTATTAAGCCTGAAGACCTGACTTTGATTTCTGGGAACCACATGGTTGAGAGAATGTATTCCTGCAACTTGTACTGTGACTTCCACATGTGCTTAGTGGCATGTGTGAACCACCCCTGCCTCTGACAATAAAAATAAATAAATGTTAATTTTTAAAAGTATTATAAGCTAAAAACATTCAATTACTTCTTTGTGTCTATTTCTTTTGCAGATTTAATACTCAACAGGCTTCAACATATTCCTTTTTGAACATATGGGAATAGACGTACATAAAAACCAATAGCCATCATTTTTCTTTTGTGAATCAGTGTTATGTAGCCTAGCTTGTTCTTGAACACTCTATGTAAATGAGGATAACCTTGAATTTCTGAACCTCCTGTCTTCACTTCCCCAGTGCTGGGGTTATAGGCTTGTACTACTATACCTGGCTTATGGGCTGCTGGGGACTGAACTCAGGACTTCATACATGCTAGGTGAGCCCCATGCCAGCTAAGCTACATGCCCAGCACTGCATTTGCAGGCACTCAAAAATCAAAGTAGGCAGCACTGACATGGCTTATAGATTCCAAGTAAACTCCAAGTTAGGAAAATGGAGGTTAAGTATGGCTCTGGAGTGATATCTAATTGGTGTTGCAATATGAATAATAGAATATATAGAGAGAGCCAAGTCTATGTCTACTTAGAAGAAATGTTTCATCATAATTTGAGATACTTCCAATGATAATTTTCTGATAGATTCAAAATTCATGAACACTTATTACAAGAATTTTATGTGTATGTGTTATGGTATGTGTGCGGGCATACATGTGTGGAGACTAGAGGACTATCTTATTTGTCAGTCCTTGCTTTCTACTTCGAGACAGTGTCTTTATTGTTTGTTATTGTCTATGCCATGCTAGCTGGCCCCAAAACTTCTGTGGAGTTCTCCTGTGTCCACTTCCCATCTCGTGTGGGTACACGATTAGATATGCACACTGCTGCATCTGGGTTCAAGAAGGCTCTGGGTATATGAATTTGGGTCTTCATGCTTCGTCCTTTCTTCCTTTCTTTTTTTCCTTTCTTTTTTTGAAATAGGCTTTGCTGACCTGCAGAATAATATAGCTGTGTTTTGTACATTCAAGTGAATTATGAAGGAAATTAGGGCAAAATGTGCCTGAGCCACCTCCTTGGTTACCTTATCCATGGCTCCCAAGATTAAGTGGCAGGCCATGTAGAAGTTTATATGTACCAAAATTATACACTATTACTTGATCCTATTTTGTTGCTGTTGTTTGTAGTTTTCACCAAGAAATACAATTACCAAATTGATTTACTGAATCCAGATAAAATTGAGCAAAAGAAAAAAAAAAAAAAAAGAATGAAACGATAATATAAGAAACCATGGTAGTCATGACCAAAGGCTCACAAAAAGTGACCACTGATGACTACTATGGATTCCCATCATGCATTTAATCCTAGCACTGAGGAGGGAGAGGCAGGTGGATCTCTATGGTTTCGAGGCCAGCCTGGTCTACGTAGCTAGCTCCAGGTTGGCCAAGACTAAATAGTGAGACCTGTCTCAAAAAAAAAAAAAAATTATGCTCTGACCTGTATGTCTGTAAATACATTTGGGAGAAAGAAGCAAGTTTTTATTTAGTTTTGTTTGCTTTTTTTGAGACAAGGTCTCACCATGTGACTCTGGTTATACTGGAACTTACTATGTAGACCAGGCAGAGCTCAAATTCAAAGATCCACCTGCCTCTGCCTCCAAAGCACTGGGATTAAAGGTGTACTCCACCACGTCCTGCTAGGAAGCAGCAAGTTTGAAGCCAGCCTGGATAACACAGTGATCTCTAGGTCAGCAAGACCCTGTTTCATAAAAAGAAAGAGAGAAAGGAAGGGAGGGAGGGGAAGGGAAGATATTATGCATTGAGAGGAGCAATCTAGTGTGTCATGAAATAATCTACAAAAAGACTTTATTTGAAAGCCGTATACAAAGTCAATACTTAATAAATCCCCTAAAACATTGCAGTTTTCCTTATAAATGTATAATATGAGGAAGATGTTAGAAATTTCTTTTTATCAAACTCCTGTACCTCTAAATAGTCTTTAGTTTACTCTAGTGTGCCAGATAAATTTTACTTTCTCTGGATGTTGAGTTGTGTGAATGCCCTAAAACACTCACATCTAGTCACATTGCATGTAAACACTAACACACACACACACACACACACACACACACACACACACAGAGAGAGAGAGAGAGAGAGAGACAGAGAGAGACAGAGAGAGACAGAGAGAAATAGTATATGGACACATGGACATTCAAATCTGCACTCACTTTCAGAGTTAAGCCAGCTGATAAATACAACTAGCTTCTCTCTCTCTCTCTCTCTCTCTCTCTCTCTCTCTCTCTCTCTGTGCATGTGTGTGTGTGTATGTGTGTGTGTGTATGTGTGTGTGTGTGTGTGCCTTCTATACAAAGAAAATGTGAATGTTTTGGTATTCATTCAATAGCAAATCACTCAAGGATATACAACATACAGACATAACATACACAGAGACACATTTACCATTCAAAGGGCACTTGGAAATGTGCATACACACAAGCCTAACTGCACGGACCTACACTTTTAGACACACTCCTGCTTGTGCCGGCATAAGAATTGACATTTAGACAGGACTCAAATCTTGTTCATGTCCTACAGATCCAGACCTTCTGTGCTTCACACTGGCTCTTACACTAAAATATTGGAACTACTACATTTAATTGTTATTGAAAGGATATTTATTTATGTGTGTTCTTAGGTATTCCATGTACACTTGCAGAAGTCAAAGAACAACCTTTGGCATTCTCTGTGTTTACCATGTGGCTCCCAGTTACTGAACTCAGGTTGTCTGCCTTAATGGCAGGCAGGCAACTTTGCCCACTGAGTCATCTCACTGGCCCCAAACCTACTATTTTATAAAAAGCTACTCTCCCAAATCTGCCCTGGTACACAGTCATTTAAACATAGCATCAGCATACTTGCAGGCATATTGCTCGGGCTCACAGCTGCACAGACAGGCAATCAAGCAGATGAAACAATCCAGACTCATGCATCCCAAACCCACATAACCACCGAGGCTTCGAAACATATAAACACAAATCTTCAGATGCACACACATTGATTCACACTTTCCACCCTCATTGAACAACACAGATGCACACATTCTAATACATGCCCACATGTATTAGACACAAACCCACACCTCACAAATGTTTCCAACTGCATTCATCACATATAAAGGAACATCAGCCTTCTGAAATTTACAGGAAGAACAGAGACCCACATGCACACATGTAGATACTGATAATTGTAAACCTAGTTCTGTAGTCAAATAAAAATACACCGGCATGTGTGTACACAGAATCATGTTCACATATGTATAGACTCACATTCTCACAGATGCTACATTATTACACAGATGGGTGTGTGTACTCATGTACCTAGAGAAGTGTATACTAGCAAATATACGCAAAAGGCTCAATGTCCTTCCATTTACCCTTGAGCACATTCTTTCTTACACATCTTTGTTTCTATTTGAACACTGAGATACAGTATAACTATTAACCAATTTTCATGTACAAAGATGCTCTTACATAAAAAGAGGCTAAGCCCATTTTCTTGGACATACACCACATGGTACATATAATGAGTCAAATATGCACGTTAAAACCTCCTTTGCAGTTGTAGATGAATGCGCACTGTTAGCTTTTAGGACAGGGATAATTGTAACAGGTATACACAGATGATAAAAACAGGTAATATACTGTTGTTACCTGTAATAAGTAATTCCTCATGAGAGGGCTCATTATGTGCTAGGCACTGTTCCAAGCACTCTTAGTGTATTAATTCATCCTATCCTAACGTTGCAAGATAGATAGTTTTATTTCCTCCATTTTACAGACAAGAGACTGGGGCTTTGTTGAGGTTATGTGATTTACCCAAACCACACAGCTAATAAACAGTAAACCAAAGGCTGTCTCTAGAGAACTTGCAGACTCAATTTATTCACATTTAGAAATATATTCACCTCAAAAATAAATTCTAAATTCACATTTAGAAATTTATTATATATATATATATATAATTTCTAGCATGTGCATATACAAGCCAGTTCCCATTTACTAATGCACTTAGGTACAAATGATCATTCATACCAAGTTATGGACAAATTCACATTACAGACATTTTAGCAGAGATATATATGCCCAAGAAAATATATACATATGTGGTCACAATCACAAACTTTACTCATAAATGACCACTATTGAATACACAAAACATCTAGATACAGCACCTATAAAATAGCTACATAAATCCATGTTAGATATCTTCCCAACTGAAATACATAGAACCACACACTATCCAGATATAACTGCATACATGCTAGATTCAGTCATCTCACAGAAACATACATTTTTCCCTCATATGCACTACTTAGATTCTCTCTTCCCCACCCATCCAGAGAACTGAATATATCCTAGTTAGATATACCCATATTCTCACAAGCCCCAAACCCAGATTATATACACATTCATTCTCCTCACATGCACCACTCAGATACATCCACTTTCACACATATACCCAACACCAATACACCCACACTTTCATACACATCCCATTTACATAATCCATTCTCATATATATGCACATCAAATATGCTTACACTTACAGTCACTCTATCCAATTAAAGTCACACTTACACAATCTCCAACTCAGCATGCCCACACTCTTACATACAGTATTTAGATACACTTAAACTTACCCTCACCCCAACTTGGAGCACTCATACCTGTCTTAGGTGTACCTATGATCTCTTTCAAATGCATACTATCAAACACAACCAAAGTGATACATGTACCCTCTAAAAACACTGCACTAAGGCACACCACCTAGATATATTCACAGTTTCCAAAGCCAAATACATGCACTTAGAGACGCACACATTCACATATCACCCAGATTCTAACCTAACATGATTCAGAGAACTATGTGCATTAATACTTTCTGTTTTTTCTTTATCTTGTCTCTGTCTTTGTCTGTCTGTCTCTCTCTCGCTCTTTCTCTCTCTTGCACACACACACACTTTGCCACCTAAGTATATCCATGCTTTGACCTGCTTACTATTCAAACACACCTACATTCAAATCCATTCTATTCCAAATGCACCCACACATGGTCTCACACACAAGCCCGAATGTACCCATACACTTTCTCTCGTATAACATCAGGATACATCCACATCTCATAAACATGTATAATTCCAATACACACACTCTCATGCTCACCAAGTCTACTGATGTAAACTGGATGGTGTGTATGAAGAGTGTGTTTAAGGCACATCTGTGTCGGAAGTACTGTACAGAGTGTGGGTTGGGTATATCCATATGGTGTGGAGGAGAAGAAGGCATGGGTGTATTTGTGTAGTAAGTTTGTGTAGAGGCGTACACAGATTGTTTGTGTGACAGTTGAAAATATTTAGGTGGGATGTATGTGTATCTTTGTGTTTAAGAGAATCCTTCCCTCCCTAATATACACAACTATCTCACATGCACACACTACTCAGAAATACATATAATCTCTTACATATACACACTTCACATATTCATGCCCCGCCCATACCTACTACTTTTAAAAGATATACTTTCACGTGTACATATTTATTAACATCTACATTTCTGTGTGGTGGCATAATTTGAGTGTTCTATGTGAAATATACAGATGTACATTAGTACTTTCTCATATTATCTGTCTCTTTCTCTCCTTTACACACACACACACACACACACACACACACACACACACACACTCACTCCAACCAAAGCTTTTACTAACCCTAGGCACTATTATGATGCCCTCCTGCCCTGTGCCTTTGCCAGTGGTGAGAAAGGAAGGGAGATTTTTGTTTCAAAGTTTTATCACAGCCCCCTGTGGTCATTGGTGAGCATGTGGATACTACAGTGTAGTGTGGGTGCATGCATATGGTGTGGACAAGATGAAAGCTGGGTGTATTTGGGTAGGAAGTTTGTGTAGAGGTTAGTCTGTACAAGACCAAGGCCAAATCTCATATCAGACAGGCAGATGTACAAATACCTTTATTTATCCACACACAGGCACATTTCCATTGGACTTAGCCACAGGTACATCCATTTACTCTTTAAAATAGGCTATATTCACATGATATACTCATGAATGACATGCATTCACTCACAAACACAATTGGGGACACAGGTATGTAAAAGTATTTTTACATATCTACAAAGATATGTAAAAATATATGTATCATATCTAAAGAGATGATAAAGAAACATGGGTACAGAAGAAGGATCTCCCAAGTGTGTATACATAAACCATCAAACATAACCACTGAAATATATTCACACACACATGCACACATACATACATATCTGTATAGGTGTGCTCACACATATCCATACCCAAATATGCTAATGCTTGTAAATGAAATGAGGTATACATATGCAGATATTCTAACATATAGACTTGAATATACAACTGATCATGAACACACATAGCATATTTCACATGCTTATAGACTTGTACATACATTAACTCATTCTTATAGGTATACAATTAAATATGGAAACACAGATATTCACAAAGCATACTATCACAGTTAAGTATATATACACTGTTACATCCACACACCCATTCTGAGAAGCCACATAAATGAAAGAAGAGTAACTTATATGTATATTGGAATAGAACATAAGGGCATATTTCAACACATGCACATATAGAAGTACACTCATGTATTCTTGCACACTTGTTGATCTGCATAAGAAAATTTGATCCACGTATCACATACATACACACAAAGACATCCATAAATGCAAACACACACATAAATGTACTTGTGAACTAAGAATAGCATGCACATAGATTTATATACATTATTCTATAATACATGCTTTAGATCAAACAAAGGTAAATACAAACATACAAATGCAAATAAAAACTGTGAAAACTGGTACTTCACACATTTGTGTATTCAGACAGGCATACACACAGGGTTAATCAAATATATACCCTTAACCGTGTTTAACAACACATACCTATGTACAGATGTGTTCACTTGAACATATGCACAGTCAGGTACTAACAAATACTAGCACATATATGCAGTCACTCAAGACATATTCAAATACACAGTCACACTAAAAAATTCAAATAAAACACATACTGAGACACATGCACTCAAGTGTCCTGCAACACTCATGCATACCATAATCAGATATGCACTTACACCAAACTAGACATCATACAAATGTACCCATTCACCTATGCACACAGCCTTGTGGATGAATATAATACACACTGCTATAAACACCACAGTCTGTGCACACATAAAATATTTTTCATTCATATACTCTTCTCTTATTCCAGTGTGTCTATTTATACTTACATTTCTTTAAATAGATATGAACACATAGGCTTATTTAGAGACAGTGGCCACTCAAGCGTGCACATGCAGGCATAGACATAATGAAAAATGCTAAAGAATCTATACAGACTTTTACACATAGGCCTGTTCACACAAATATATGAGAGACACACCTACAACACATATAAGCATGTTCACACACACATACTTTCCTATATGCATGGGACACATATATCTATTTTTGTACTCACACAAATCATTTGGATGAATGCACACTGAAAGGCACATGTGGAAAAAACAGGAATATATACAATCAGATCCAACTAGGCATTCATTTAATTGGACATGTAACACACACATACATACACACACACACATTCAATAAGCCTAATACAAGCTCAGAGAAACATGCCAATATTTGGATCAGAATCAAACATGACCATTTGCTCACCCAGATAGATATGCAAAACCATGCCTTCCAGTACAAACACAAACCTATTTAGACACCCACACAATCCCATATGCTATCATATAGCCTGTTCACACACATATAAACCCATATACACCTACAGCGCAGTGATGAGACATGTACACATAGAGTAGACATGCAGTCATTTGTGTGTGTGTGTGTGTGTGTGTGTGTGTGTGTATATATATATATATATATATATATATGTATATATGCTTAGTTTCAGGTCCAGATGCCCCTGGGCAACAGGCTAGTTCCTCTCCTTCCACAACAAATGCTTCTTCAGAAAAGTATTCTCATCTCTAAAGGTCCCAGCCCTCCCTGTCCCTCTGTTTCCAATTTCTCCCCTCCTTTGGCTCCTCTGCTGACTCCCAATCCCTTGGAGTCTCCCACCTCTCCATACCTAGAAACCAGTTAGGAAACCCTATTCTCCCACCCCAGGGTCTAGATGGGCAAACTCTGCTACAGGTCTGGTCACTGCATGGACCACACCCCAGCTCCCTCAAAGCCCTATAATCTCCAAAGCTTCAGCTTTGTCTCCAGTCCCTGCCAACCACTGACCATAAGCCAAACTCTTGCTAATTTCCCCTCAACAGAGGGACACATACCAGGGCCAGGAATTCTGCAGGCTGCAAGCCAGGCCTCTGCTGGCTCTCAGTCTGGTATGTGTGTGTGTGTGTGTGTGTGTGTGTGTGTGTGTGTCTGTGTTTGTGTACACAAATAAGGGGAAGTGCATGGAAAGAATCCCGAGTAGGGTAGGGGTGACTGCCCACAACTATCTATCATTCTTTACAAATGAGAAGTATTAGCATAAAGCTGTTCTGCTTCCCTCTACTTGCCACCTTCCATCTTCCCACCTGCTGGCTTCCTTAGATTTCTGCTGAGACCCTGGAGAAAAGGTGCTAATCCTTCCCCTAATCAATAGCAATACTAATCATGAACAGCCAGCAATAATATTGACCCTGGCAGTGCTCAGCGCCATCCTATAAACACATTTAATTGTTTGCATGCACCAATTTATTTAATCCCTGCACACATCCATGAAGAAAGGGTTACCAGTCTCTTTGACAAATGGGAAAAATCAAGGTTCAACAAGTGACATGCCTCCACTAAAGTTGCGAGCTAGTAGTTAGGAGCCGTGTCCCTAGTAGAATCCATGTTCTCCATATACCAGGTTTTCCTGCACCTCCAGATACAGGGACCTCTGGCTACTGTGTCATAGATCTGGAGGTCCCAAACACAATATGGGTATCTGAAACAGAAACAGAGAGCCATATGATAGAAGCCAGGGCCCACAGTGTGGGGACCACTATGTTATTCCTGTCCCCTGTACATTGTCATGGGAATTGGTTCAAGTGCTCTCAGAGCCCAGGGTCTGAATGTGCTCCCTACCCCTCACCTTACCTTCCTCTATTCCTATAGCAGCTTCCTCCCACTAGCTGGGACACATCTTCCAGGGTGAGTGAGCAAAAGTATGTTACCTGCAGGTAGAGACTGGGAAAAGAATAAAGTATGGAATGAGGGGTGGTCTGCACTAGGTACAGCTTCCTTCTCAAATCTACCCACCTACTTGGTGCCTAGGTTCTCTGTCTCTCTTACAGACACACAGACACACACAGAGGGTGGGGGAGAGAGAGAGAGAGGGAGAGAGAAAGAGAGAGAGGGAGAGGAGAGAGAAAGAGACAGAGAGACACAGAGAGAGAGAGAGAGAGACAGAGAGAGATCACAATTCTGCAAACAAGCTAAGGAACCTGGAGAAGGAGGAAAGGAGGCTGCAGGCATTGTGAGAATGAGGCTCAATGGGCTCCCAGGTCCCCCCATCCACAGCTAGCACACAAGGAATAGTCTTGTGTCTAAACCTGACTATAATGATAGGAACAGACCCTGGGAGGGGTTGGGGGTGGGGAAACAGGTGGTGGTTCCCTTTCTTATGGGACATTCAGGATTAAAGAAGATGGGAAAGATAAGCAGTCTTAGGGTTTGAGTGTTGTCATAGTCAGTGATGAAGCAGAGAGACTAACAGAGAGACAGGAAGCATGACAGTGATAAGAGACTGAAATGTATAGAGAGACAGAAGAGAAGTCCCAGCCCCCTCCTCCCCTAGCTCCTTCATGGAAGAATGCTGACTACTTACCTGGGTTCTCCTAGCAGGACTGTCTTGGAATTCAGGAAGGAGGCTCATTCTGTCTCATCCAGGATAAACCACAGCCCAGGCCACATTGTGGGACCCTCACTGGTCTGGCAGCCAGTGACACTTTTGCTTCTGTTGCCGTGGATACAGCCTGGTTGGTCTAAATTGCTGGCAGCAAGGAAAGCAGGTGCCAGAGGGGTGCACTTGGTAGAGCTGGAGATGTTGGGGAACACCAGGTGGGCAGCACACAGCTTTGGGTTGCCCAAGTAGCGGGCAGGTGGGGGTCCTGGTAGGTGCTTCTCCCTCTACACACTCCCACCCCCATCTTCATGCCACCGCCAGTCTGGGAGGGGGCCAGCGCTGGCTCCGCTACTGTTCTGCCTGCCTAGCTACCGGTTCCCCCACCCCCCCACCCCCCACCCAGTCTGCCTGCTGGCCGCAGCCTTTTGTCCTCAGAAGACACGGTCCCAGCGGGGCCTCTGCCAAGCTTCTAGCAGATGCTCAGGGTCCTGGACTCCTCCCTGGGAACACAGGAGCCATGGCCTGGGAGGGCCCAGGTTAGGGGCACACTCTCATCTAGGCTAATCCCACTCTCCCGGCCTGGCGAGGATGGAGAAGAGGTGCAGGTCCACAGCCAGAGGCAGCAGCAGAGGTGGTGTTGGGGAGGGGATGGACGCCAGAAAGAGGGGGAGGGGTGGAGGAGAGAGAGGCTGGCCTGATAGCCGTGTCCCAGGTTTTAGATCCGGGTTGAGAAGGGTGGCTCAGAGCATCCAAGGGGGGTCCTGAAGCGAGACGAAGGTACAGTGGACCCGCTGGAAGGAATTCCTGGCCCGGGAATCACCCCGCTTCACACAAATCCAGGTTCCGTGATGCGGGGAACACCTAGCTTGGACAGGGTCTCAGTGAGGTCTCCTGGCCCCTAAGCTGGACCCTGTGTAGCCTGTTGGTCCTCCCCTCTCCTCGATTTGCACAGTCCCTGCCCGAGGGGCGGGTGGAGGAGGGAGGGAAGCAGGGAGAGCAAGGGAGGGAAGAAGGGAGGCTGAGCAGCCGGGAGACTCCCAGCCACCAGCAAGGTCCTCCCTGGGGCGGGGCGGCTTGGGCTGGGGGAGGGGGCTGGCGAGACTGGGAGAACTTGGCTGCCTGGCTGACTGAATGGGGATGCTTGATGTGGTGGTTGTTCTTGCCAGGACAATAGCTGACTGACAAAATCAGGCTCAGGCCTTTCTGACTTGAGGGAGGCCTGTGTGGAGGTGAGGGGAAGTAGCCAAGAGGTTGCTGAGAAAGCAACTTACTTAGGCTACTCGTGCAGAGAGAGTAGGGCTTTTAAAGGGTCGGGTTTTGGGCAGAGATTCGGTGGATGTTTCTCAGGTTTGGCATGGAAGGCTTGGAAAAGAAGGTAGATAACCTTATTTAGGATGGGGTTTTATGGGTAGGCTCTGGAAGCTGGCTTAGAGAGAGATGGAGGAGTCAGACACCCAGCTTAGAACTCCTGGTCAGGATATCCCCAATGATACTTCTGCTTTTTCTGGGCCAGGAGGCAGGCATGAACTCGTACTTAAGGCTGTGTTCCAGGATAGCATAAAGCGAAAGATGAGAGGAATGTCTGGGGAACAGAAATGGAAAGACCAGGGAATACAATTCTGTTTTGAATTGGTTTAAAGAGGGACCAAATGATGCTGTGGTGGTTCCTCTAGTTTATAGCAGTCAACAGTTCCAATTCCCTTGATATAAAAATTGTATTTTATTTGTTTTCTTCCCCCATCTGTTGGTTCATTCATTAAATAGCTTTATGTAGGTCCAGTGCTGGGCTCAGATGACTTGGGTAAATCAGACTTGCTGCCTGCCTTTATGAAAACCATGATCTGCCACCAACCCGTGGGCCAGGAAGTCATGCACCTGCATCTGCATCTCTCTGGTACCTGTGAAATCTAGATCCCCCCAGGCCTGCTTTCTGGAAATATAAATCTGGTAGGTGGGAGAGGTGTGAAACATTTTTAGAAAACCTTTAGGTGGTTTTTTATAATCTCTAAATTTGGGCACCATGTTTTAGGAAAGGGATAAAATCCTATGGACCAAACATAAATTCGCAGTGGAAATTTGAAAGGACTTTGGATTGATCTAGAATGGAAATCTTTACCTGAAATCTTGTGAGATGCATCTAAGGCTGTGTTGCGGGACGATTTTGTAGCTTTAAATTCACACACACACACACACACACACACACACACACACACACCCAAAGGAAGAGCTGGATTTCTGTCTTAAGTTGGAAAAAGAGGACACATTAGACTTAATGGAAGGCAGAAATAGTAGAATTGATACTAGAGAGCAACGGGATAGAAAACTGTAACAGAGAAGATCCACAAAACTAAAGGCTCTTTGACAGATCCTCGAGACATCATGATTCAGGAAATAAGAAAGCATGTCAAAAGGATAAGGATAAGTTAGAATGAGAGACTGTTAGAATTATAATTTTATGCTTGCAATTTTGAAAAATTTGACACAATTGGAAAGTTCTTGGAAGACAAATTTGCTAAATGTCACAGAAAATATAGAATATCTGAGCAAACTTAGAATTGTTAAACAAACTGAATTTATGCCTTTAAAAGCTTTAGAGAGAGAGAGAGAGAGAGAGAGATTGGTCTCCAGGAGATAATGCAGGCATGAGAACCTGAGTTCAAATCTGTAGCAACCACGTAAAAGCCTGGCATGACTCTGCCTGCCTGTAACCCCATCATTGGTGGACAAGGGCAAGTGGAGCCATAGAACTTGCAGGCTACCCAGCCTAGCCAAACACAGTGAGCTTCCAGTTCAGGGAGGGACCCCTTTTCAAGGCATTTCTTTTTGTAGAGAGCAATAGAGGAAAAAATGTCCTATTTCCTGTTTTGGCTTCTGTGTGCATGTACACACTACAAGCTCTCCAGACCCAGATACTGTCCAATAGTCAAGTCTGCAAAATATTCAGAGAAAACTTCCACTTATTTTCTAATTTTTACAGATTTCTTAAGGGATTGAAGAAAAATTATGATTGTTCATCAGGTGCAAAAGAAAAGTACCCAAACAAACAAACAAACAAAAAACTCATAGCAAACTTAAGTTTTCTAAAAATTAAAAGAAGTTAATTAAAATACTGTACTTTCAAACATTATACCTAATGGGGAAATATTGAATGCTTCCTGTGCTGGCTAGCTGTTGTCAATTTGATGCAAACTAGAGTTACCTGGAAACAGGGAACGTCAATTAAGGAATTTTCTCTAGCACATTGGCCTGAAGAAATGCCTGTGGGACATTTTCTTGATTAATGATTGATCTGGAAGAGCCAGGTGGTCCCAGTTTGTATTAGGAAGCAAGTTGAGCAAGCCATGAAAAGCATAGGGCTAGGAAGTGGCATTCCTCTGTGGTCTCTCCTTCAGTCTTGCCTCCATGTAGCTATCCTGACATCCCTCAGTGATGGACCTGGAAGCGTAAGACAAAATAAACCTGTTCTTCCTCAAGTTGCTCTTGGCTAGAGTTTATTATAGCTACAGAAAAGCAAAGTAGGACACTTCCTAAGATTGGGAACAAGACTAGGTTGCCTACTATAATCATTTTTTATTCAAATAGTACTGCAGGTCTTGGCCAATGTAAGGAAAAAATATTATATATATATATATAATATATATAATATATGGCTCAAGATAGGGGCTGGAGAGATGGCTTAGTGGTTAAGAAGACTGACTGTTCTTCCAGAAGACCTGGGTTCAATTTTTAACACCCACATGGTGCCTCTCAACTATTTGTAACTTCAGGTCCAGGGGACCCAATCCTTCACACAGACATATGTAGACAAGACACCAATGCACATAAAATAAAAATAAAAAAATATAAAAAAGGCTCAAGATAAAAATTTCAGTACAGGGCATGGAATACTTTCTTATGAGATTTTGGTCAAGGAAGCCCCAGGTGTCTCCAAAATAATACAGACTATTTATTGCTCTTGTCAATGGCTACCCACCATAACTATACAGTAAGGCTCTACCACACACTTTGGTTGCATGACATAGAGAAATCAATCTCAAACTAAATAGATAACTTCTTCCTTCCTTCTGGCTAGCTTTCATAATGCCAGAAGGAGCTTGGCAGATAGCCGATGGAGAAAAAGTATCAATGGTCTTACCAAGTGCTGAACCTTGCACGCTACAATTATGACCTGCCAGGTAGGAAGCACCCACTGGTGCAAGACTGGCATGACTATTATGGGATAACTAAGCACTTTCTGATTGGACTTGAGGCCTGCTCCATAGAAGGGATTTTCATTCCAAGTACTGTAATTCTGGTCAAAAGCCCATGGCTGGAAAGATCCTAGACCCTAGGTTAGAACTTGCTATTGTTAGTTTGCTAAATGGTCATGCTGTCAAATTGATTTCTAAAGATGATCATATTCTATTGCACTTATATATGGAATTCTCAAAAAATAAAGAAAAATAAAAAATTTATATACATTAAACATACTAATTTTTTGTATATCAGTTATAGAAAATAAAGCTGTCTGATAAAGAAATAGAAAAGAAAGACATGAGAAAATAAGCATGCAAATATTTACAAATATGACCATGTATAGAAAATTAAAATGTATTTAGAGTTACTGGAATTAGAAAAATTATCAGAGTTATGAGACAGGGTTAATAAAAAAAAAAAAAAGTAGGCCTTTCTCTTTTCTAAATGCTCTCAATAATGAATTAGAAAAATGAAGAAGACATTATTAAAAGTTCTTTTATTCTTGAGAATTTCATACACATATACAATGAAATATGAAATAAGATCTTATGGACCCCCCAACCATTTTCCTCCAATTCTCCCTGCATCCCACCCAATACCTCTTCCTCTTAACTTCATGTTGTAGTAGTCTAAATGAGAAAGTGTTCCAAATAGGCTCAGCTACTTGAGCATTTGGTTCCCCTGTTGGTGGCTCTGTTTTGGGAGATTTGGGTGATACAACCTTGCTGGAGGAGATATGACGCTGGAGGTGGGCTTTGAGATTAAAAGTCTCTTGCCATTTTCAGTTCTTTATCTCTGCTTCACGCTTATGATGAAAGATGTGAGCTCTCAGCTTCCTGCTTCTGCCAACCTGTCTGCTACTTGCCGTCATACCTCTACCTTACCATTATGGACTCTTGTATCTCTGGAACCATAAGTCATATAAGTTCCTTACATTGCATTTGGTCATGGTCTTTATCATAATAATAGAAAAGTAACACACATGTTACTATATATATGTTATTTGTGTGCATGGGTGTGGAGTAGTCCACTGGAACATATGGAATATATTAATGGCCACAACTTCAGAGAAGGATTCTCCTTCCTCAGCAGCTATCAACTACCAGTATCTCCCTAGTAAAGGGCCAGGACTGGAGAGCTTCTCTGCCATGTATTCAGGAATGTTGGCTGCTCTGATCTTGTGTAGGTCTCGTGTAGTTAATCACAGCTGGTGTGAGTTCATGAATGCATGTCATGTCCAGAAGACAGCATCTCCCAGCACTCTTCCATGTTCTCTCACTCTTAGATCCTTTCTGTCTCCTCTTCTATGATGTTCCCTGAGCCTTGGCTGGAGTAGGAGAGAGAGGGTGCATGTGCACTTGTAAAGATATCTGATTTAGGGATGAACACTCACTCAGTTTTTCATTCTTAGCACTCACACCAGTTATGCATTTCTGCACTGACTGCAGTCTTCTGCAAAAGGAAGCTTCTCTGACGAATGTTGAGAGCAGTGTAAGTCTATAGGTGTTTATAAATAAATAAAATATTTAGATCACAAATTAACAGCATGATGATTAGCAAAATAACAATAAAAGATTCTACCATTGGATCCAAGACTGGTCCAGCCATGGGCTTAACTTTTTTTTTTTAATTAGTTTTTTGAGAATTTCCAACTCTTCCTAGATCCACAACTCCTTCCCCATCTACACAACTTTGTACTCCTTTAAAAACCATTCCTCAAGACCAATGTGTTCTATCCAATTATTCTTGGAATGTGTAGTCTTTCCCTAGATCGTAGTCGCCTAACTAGGGGCAATACTCTTAGAGAAAAGTGTTTCTTCTTCCAGAAGCTAATAAGTGCCAATCGCTGCATGGCTAGGCATGAGATTTTGTATACTGAAATCCAATGTCCATGTTGAGATTTTGTCTTGTTTGGGCTTATACAGGTCTGTGCATGTTGTTACAACATTGTGTGTTCATATGTACAACTGTCCTGCTGTGTCCAGAGACAGTTTCCTTGTAGACATCTCCAATCTCTGGCTCTTACACTCTGCTCCCTCTTCCACAATGCTCACTGAGCCTTGGGAGGAGAGGGTGAAGTATACATGTTCAATTTAAGACTGATCATTCTACAGTCTTGCACCTTGGGCAGTTGTGGGTCTCTGCTAATCATTATCTACTGGAAATTGAAGCTTCTCGGATGAGGGTTCAGAAATACATTTGTCTATGAGTATAGTGATAAAACATTAGGAGTCATGTTTAATACTATGTCCATTTAGCAGAATAATAGTAAGAGGTTCTCTCATAAGGCCTATGATCTGTCTAGTCACAAGTTATTGGTTTGATAATGGTCCCAGGTATGGGTTTTATCTGTGGAGTGGAATTTATATCTAATCAGCAATTGGCTGGTCATTCCCATGATGTTGATGTTATTATTGTACCAATGGGCATGTCTTTTCAGGCTAGTCATTATTGTAGCTGAGCGTGATTGAGGATTACTTTTCTATTCTGATAGTATACATTGGATCTTCCATCACCATGAAAGCTAGGTAGTAGGGATGAAGCTTCCGGGTCAGTAACAACTTGAGTTCTTTATGTTCAATGACTCAAGTATGTGGTGTCTTCAGCAACAGGATTTACTGTCAAGTTCTGGCAGGTAACCTAGAACAATGGCAATAACCTATATTGTTTGTTTTTCTGGATGAGGAGAGTTTCTGAGACTCATTGGCTAACAACTCTGAAGTGATTCCTGACACTGTATACCTTTCTCTTTTTTTTTAGTTTGTGTGTATGTGTGTTTATTTTTTAATTTTTGTTTAAAAATTATTTTCACACAACTTCATGTGCTCTCTCTTTCTCTCTCTCTCAAATAAAAAAAAAAAACCCACAAGAAAAACAAAAAACAAAAATCAGAAAGAGAAAACCCAAACCAGCCCAATAAAAAACCCCAAACAAAAAATGCATACAAAAATGGAGTTCATTTTGTGTCGGCCAGCTACTCCCTGGCATGGGGCCTACCCTGTAGTGTGTTTTATATTCCAGTGACCCTCTGTTGAAGAAAACTGGTTTTCCCTTTTCCAGCATGTATTGACTGCAAATAGTTTCTTGGTTAAGGGTGGGATTTTGTGTCTACTTCTTCTCAGTGCTGAATTTTTTTCTGGTTTGAACTGTGTAGGTCTTGTGCATGCTGTCACAGTCTCTGTGAGCTCATATGTGTATCAGTTCTGTTGTGGCTGTTTCCTAGGAATCATCCACCATCCCTGGCTCATATAGTATTTCCTCCTTTTCCTCTCTAGAGATCACTGATCCTTGAGTGGAGGGGTTTGACAAAGACATCCCATTTAGGGCTGAGTGCTCTAAAGTCTCTCTCTGCACATTGCCCTATTATAGATCTCTTTGTTAATTACTATCTACTACAAGAAGAAACTTCTCTGATGAGGGTTGAAGTGATACTGTGTCTCATGACTATAGCAACACGTCATTAGGAGTCATTTGATTGCTATGTTCCTTTAGCAGAATGAGAGTAGTAGGCTTTCCATAACCAATAACCTTGTCAATACCCTGTGATAGTGGAGAGTGGTGTCTATAGGACCCATTTGGCCAATGACTTAACAAGATATAGCCAATTCCTGGCGCTGGAGGTTTTATTTGGTGGCATAAGACATCTAGTTGGGGCATTGTTTCCTCCATTATATGGTGACTCCATTTAAATTCCTCCCATATATGTATATATCTTAGGAAGTTTCTTCAGTAGTAAGTTTCCATATGGTTTCAAGCGGCCTCTAGTGTTAGTTGTCAATCCTCTTATTCCTTCCTTCACCCTGCACTCCCACTTCCCTCTCCATTTATTTAATCCTCCTATTTTAGTTTTTTCTTTATCTCTTTATAACACTATATGCTATTTCACCTTCCTTAGGCGATCCCTTAGTCCCCTACACCCATGGTTATTTACTAGATACGTAATCTCTGGTTATTTTAAAAGAAGCACACATATAGAAAGCTTAAAAGCTAATATTCACATGTAAGAGAAAAGTTGGCAATATTTGTTTTTTTGGTCTGGGTTACATCAGTCAGGATGATTGTTTCTAGTGCCATCCATTTACCTGCAAATTTTATAATTTCATTTTTCTTAATAGATGAATAGTATTCTGTTGTGCAAATGTATCACATTTTCATTATCCATTTATCAGTTGTTGGGCATCTAGGTTGTTTTCAATTTCTGGCTATTATGAGTAGAGTGGCTATGAACATGCATGAGTAATTATCTCTGTAGTAGGATGTAGAGTCCTTTGGGTATATGCCCAAGAGTACTATAGCTGAGCTTGTGGTAGATTGATTTTTTAGCCTTTTGAGAAACCTCCACACTCATTTCCATAGTGGCTGTTCCAGTTTGCACTCTCACCACTAATGGAGAAGTGCTCCCTTTTCCCTGCATTCAAACTAGCATGTGCTGTCAATTGTTTTATTGATCTTGGCCATTCTGACTCCGGTAAGATAAAATCACAAAGTAGTTTAATTTGCATTTCTCTGACAGCAAAAGATGTTGAACATTTCTTTAAGTGTTTCTCAGCCATTTGGGTTTCATGTTTTGAGAACTCTGTGTTTAGTTCTGTATCCCATTTTTAAATTGGGTTATTTGTTTTCTTGTTCAGTTTTTTTTTTAGCCCTTTGTTTACTCTGATATTAACCTTATACCAAATGTATAATTGGCAAAGATCCTTTCTCATTCTGTAGGCTGCCACATTGGTGGAGTGATAGTGTCCTTTGCTGTACAGAGGCTTTTTAGCTTCATGCAGTCCCATTTGTTAATTGTTGGGCTTAAAGCTTGTGCTATCAATATCCTGTTCAGAAATCCCTTTCCTATGCCATTAACTTCAAGCCTAGTCCCTGTTCTCTTTTCTTTCAGGTTCAAGGTATCTGATGTTGAGATCCTTGATCCATCTGGGGTTGAGTTTTATGCAGAATGATAAGTATGGATATATTTGGACTTTTCTATATGTAGCTATCTAGTTGGACTAGTACCATTTGTTGAAGATGCTGCCTTTTCTCCACTGTGTATTTTTTTGCTTCTTTCTAAATAATGAGCTCTGAGGGGGAGGGATGGAGACATCTCATTTAGGACTGAGTGTCCCAAGGTCTTTCACTCTCTATGTAATATCTGGCTGTGAGTCTCTGTATTTGTTCCCATCTGCTGCAGGAGGAAGGCTCTCTAATGGTTGAGTAAGGCACTGATCTGTAAGTATAGCAGAATATCATTAGAAGTCATTTTATTGGGCCGGGCGGTGGTGGCGCACGCCTTTAATCCCAGCACTTGGGAGGCAGAGGCAGGCGGATTTGTGAGTTCAAGGCCAGCCTGGTCTACAGAGTGAGTTCCAGGACAGCCAGGACCAGAGAAACCCTGTCTCGAAAAACCAAAAAAAAAAAAAAAAAAAAAAAAAAAAAAAAAAAAAAAAAAGAAGTCATTTTATTGCTACTTTCTCTTAGAGGAACAGTAGTAGTACTTGGTTTTACCCCAGGTAAATATATATATGTCATATATGTGCATATTCTAGGAAGCTTCTACTGTATTAGGTTTCCATTCTACCCCACAATGGCCCTTAATTTTATGTCTCTTCCTGCATTTCCTTCTTTATTCCACTCTCTCCTGCCCCTGACAACTTGATCCTCTTTGACTTCTTTCTTTTCTATTTGAATCTCCCTGATTTCCTTCAGTTGGACAAACTTGTCTTGTTTCTGATTTTGAGAATTCAAAATCTGAGAATTGCTTTGAGTGTCTCTCCATTTATGTTGATGTTGGCTACAGGCTTGCTGTAAATTGCTTGTATTATGTTTATGTATGTCTCTTGTATTCCTAATCTTTCCAGGACTTTTATTATGAAGGGGTGTTAGATTTTGTCAGAGATCTTTTCTGTATTTAATTAGATGATAATGTGGGTTTTTTCTTTCAGTTTGTTTATATAGTGGGTTAAATACTGACAGATTTTTGTATATTGACCATCCCTGCATTTCTAGGATGAAGCCTATGTGATCATGGTGGATGATCTTTGTGATATTTTCTTGGATTCAGTTTGCAAGGATTTTATTGAGTATTTTTGCGTCAATGTTCATGAGGAAAATTGGTCTGTAATTCTGGTTTTTTTGTTGAGAGTCTTTGTGTGCTTTGGATATCAGGGTGACTGTGGGCTCATAAGACGAATTTGGAACTGTTCATTCTATTTCTATTTTGAAGAGTATTGGTATTAGCTCTTCTTTGAAAGTCTGGTAGAATTCTGTGCTAAAACTGTCTGGCCCTCGGCTTTTAGTTTTTTAATTGGGAGACATTTAATGACTGCTTCTAATTCCTTTAGTGGTTATAGTTCTATTTAAATTGTTTATTTGCTCTTGATTTAACTTTGGTAAGTGGTATTCAGCAAGAAAATTGTCCATTTATTTTGTATTTTTCAATTTAATGGAGTAAAGATTTTTGAAGTAAGAACTAATAATTCTTTGGATTTCCTCTGTGTCTATTGTTATACCCCCTTTTTTATTACTGATTTTGTTAATTTGGATATTCTCTCTCTGTATTCTAGTTAGTTTGGATAAGGGACTGTCTATCTTGTTGATTTTTTTCAAAGAACCAAGTCTTTGCTTCATTGATTGTATTATTCCCTTTGTTTCTATTTTGTTGGTTTCAGCTCTCTATTTGATTCTTTCTTGCAGTCTACTCTTGGGTATGTTTTTTTTTTTCTAGAACTTTCAGGTGTGCTATTAAGTTACTAGTATGAGATCTCACTAATTTCTTTATGAAGGTACTTAGTACTAAGAACTTTCCTCTTAGCAATGCTTTCATTGTGTTCCATAAGTTTGGGTGTTGTGCCTTCATTTTCTATTGAATTCTAGGAAGTCTTTAGTTTCTTTATTTCTGCCCTGACCCATTAGTCATTCAGTAGAGAGTTGTTCAGTTTCCATGAGTTTGTAGGTTTTCTGTTGTTTCTGTTGTTGTTGAAATCCAGCTTTAGTCTGTGGTTGTCTGACAGGATACAGAGGGTTATTTTAATTTTCTTATCTTTGTTGAGACTTGCTTTGTGACCAAGTATATGGTCGATTTTGCAGAAGATGCTGGGAAGAAGGTATATTATTTTGTGTTTGGGTTAAATATTCTATAGATATCTGTTAGGACATGTTGAATCATAACCTCTGTTAGTTTCATTATATCTGTTTAGTTTTTGTCTGGATGATCTGTCAATTAGTGAGAGTAGGGTGTTGAAGTCTCCTACTATTAATGTGTGGGGTTCAATGTGTGATCTAAGCTTTAGTAATGTCTCTTTTACAAATGTGGGTACCTTTGCATATTGAGCATATATGTTCAGAATTGAGATGTCATCTTGGTGGATTTTTTCCTTTGATGAGTATGAAGTATCCTTTCTGGTCTTTTTTGATTAATTTTGGTTGGAAGTCTATTTTGTTAGATATTAGAATGGCTACAGCAGCTTGATTCTTGGATCCATTTGCTGGCCTCTAGTCATCTAGATTTGGGGTAATTTTAGGTCTAAGTACCAATTTCTGAGTTTATCTTTGATGGATGGGTGTTTTCTTCTTAGGTTTCTGCTTCCTCTCTGGTCTTCTGGTTCTGTGTAGCCTAGGTCTCTGTCAAGTCTGTCAGTCTGTGTGTGGTCTCTGGTAGAGCAGGGAGCCTCTGCCCTAGTTGGAGGCTGGGGCAAGGAAGGCAATTAGGAGGGTATAGGACTGGGGATAAGTTGGGGGAACACCAAGATAGTGAAAGAGTAGGGAGTTTGGTGAGAGTGCAGCCTACATGGAGTTCTTCTGGTCTGTGTGGTCTTTGGTAGAGTGGTGAGTCTCTGCCCCAGTTGTAGGCTATGCCACAGCAAACAGTAGGGCACAGGACTGGGATAAGGTAGGGGAACACTGAGATAATGAGAGAGTGTGGAAGTTTGACAAGTGGGCAGCCTACCTGGACTTATCCCAGTTTGTCACCCCCCCTTTTAAGATTTAACATTTTTTTTTTTTTTTAGCTTACCTATTCACTTCTTCTACCTTGTCTTCAAGGCATAAAATTCTCTCTTCTGTGTCTTATAATCTGTTGCTGGGGCTTACCTCTGAGTTTTTATTTGACATCCTAAATTTATCATTTCCAGCTTTATTTCAGATTGGCTTTATTTCTTTAGTGTTTTATTTATTTGTTAAATTCTACCTTGATGTCTTGATATGTTTTGGTTATTTTATTCAATGTTTTTGTCTTTCCTGTCTTCATTAAGGCATTTGTTAACATTCTTTTCAAGTTCCTAGGACATATTCATAATTGCTATTTTGAAGTCTTTGTCTTGTATTTCAGCTAAATTGCTGCTTTTAAGGCCTACTGCAATAGTGTTGTTGGCTTCTGGAGGAGGCATATTGTCTTGGCTGTTTATGTTTTTGTACTGAATCTAGGTATCTGGAATTTATGATGCTTGAGGTGTTCCTTAGTTACATATCTGGCTGTGTCTCTATTGAGTGGGTGTTCTGTTCTTTGTTGATGTTGCCTACTCTGGATCTTCGCCAAGTATATTGGCTATGGATTCCTGGTCAAGAATGTTTCTGTGGGTTGGCAAGTGACATAAAGAAATGAGGGTGGGCTAGGAGGAATTGCTGAGAAGGAGAGTGAGAAAGAGCAGGGGAGACCCTGGGTTCACACCAAGAGGCAAAGTCCACTGGGGAATAAAGATGAATGAAGGGGTGGGGGAGGGCTCCTGCAAGCAGACTGCCGCAGGACTGAGAGTATTTTTGGAGAGATGGGAATGCATGACAAGAAGGATAGTGAAAATTGCCTACCTGAGGTCTAGTCCACTGGGGTCACTGAGAGTCCCTGGTAGAAAGTGTTTTTTTGTGAGTTGGTGGGTGACCCAAAAGAATAGAATTGAGCTAGAAGGGAAGGCTGAGAGGGCGACAGGAAATAGCTAGGGAAGCCTGGGTCTTCACCAAGAGGTAGAGTCCCCAGGGAATGGAGGTGAGGTATGAAGAAGGACTCCTGCAGGCATACTGCAGCAGGGCTAAGAGTAAATCAGGCAACCAGAATGAAAGTGCTCTTCTTATTTTTTTTTTTTTAAATTTTAATTAAAAAAAATTTAAACTTATTTATTTTACATCCCCCTCACTGTTCCCCTCCCAGTCACCCCTCCCACAATCCTTCTCCTCTCCCCACTCCCCTTCTCTACCAAGCAAAGAACATACATGGGCTGGACCTAGCCTTCCTGCACATATGTAGCAGATGTGCAGCTTGGCCTTTATGTGGATCCTGAACAACTGGAGTGAGGGCTCCAGTTGTTGTCTGTCCATGGGTTATGGTTTTCTAGCTGGGCTGCCTTGTCTGGCCTCAGTGGGAAAGGAAGCACCTAGCCTCTTTTTATTTAATTCACACACACACACACACACATACACACACAATGTTGAGTCTGTTTAGTGTTACCTGTATGTATGTTTCAGGGATGAAAACTTGGTATTGGATAACCAATTAAGGCTCTTCAGGGTGGGGAGCAAGCCTGAGACAGAATAACCCCACCTAGGACTGTGGGTGTTAAGTTTGAGCAAGCCCAAGACAGATGACCCTTGCATGGGGCCACTAGAGTGGGCTCTGTTGAGAAGCAGACCTGAGATGACCACCAGAGCTGCTCCACAGGGCCCAGACAGGGAGCTAGCCTGAGGTGATTACCAGCCTGAGATCATGCCTGAGATGACCCCATGCCTGGTGCCATAATGCACAAGCTGGGCATATCATTTCTGAGATGAACCCAGACACTCAGAGACTCTGGGTACCACTAAGAGGAGCAAGTAAGTGGTGGGGAAATGGAAGAGAGAGAAAAACAGAAGAAAGTGGGCACAATGAAGAGAGGCAGAAGATAGTGAGGAACAGCCTGGTGTGAGTAGCTGGAGATACCACCCAAGAACATAGTGGGGTTCTGGCCTGTGCTGCCACTGGGATCGCATCTGGGTCTGTGGCCCTGCAGCAGCAGCAGGGATCTGTTAGGTGGCCATCTTTGGTCTGGGCTGCTGCCTGGGGACATGTTAATGTCTGAGGGTGAGGCTCTACCACTCACCTGGACATTGTAGGAGATATTGCCCTGGGAGTGTAAGATCAGGAGAGTTGACTCCAGCCCTAGCCAGCTGCAGTACTTAGGAGAGCGAGCTTGCACATTGCAGGAGTTGTAGGTGAGCCTGCTCTCAGGGTATGAGTGTGGGAGAGTTGGCCCTACCACTCATCTCCCATGCAATGGCATGGATGAGGGAGAGATATCCTCTCCCCAACTCCACCCTCATCCCCTGTGGCAGGTGGAAGATCTGACCCTGGGTTCATGAAAGCATGAGAGCTGTACGGGCTCTTCATCAGCACTTGGAAGAGTGGGCCCTGAACCTTGCCTGGAAAGCACAGTAGAGCTGATCCTGGTGGAGGGATGCAGGCAATCCGGCCCTGAGGGTGTGAGTATAGGAGAGCTGGCTTTGCTACTTATCTCCTGTGCCTTGACATGGGCGAGGGAGAAATGCCCTGGTCTTCCCCTTGTCACCTATGACAGGCAGGAGAGCTGGCCCTGAAGTCATCAGGCCCTGTTCCTCACCTACTGTAACCTGCCTCAGTAGCTGGTCCTGGATGTGGGGGTTGTGGATGAGCCAGCCTCAATGGCATGAGTGCAAGAGAGCTGGCCCTGCCTCTTGTCTGCTGTGCAGTGGCATTGGTAAGGCATTGTCCAGTGGATTTGCGAGATGCCCTCCCCTCCCTTTTGCTAGCTGTCGCAGGTGGGAGAGCTGGCCTTGATAGGGTCATGAGAGCAAGAGAGCTGGCCCTGCATGTCACTTGGGTAGCATAATCAAGCTGTCCCTGGACATGGGGGTTTCAGGTGAGTCAGTCCCAGGGGAGTGAGGGCAGGAGAGCTGGCCCTGCCTCTTGTCTGCTGGGAGGTGGTGCTGATGAGGGAAAGATGCCCTCTTCCCTTCTGCCTCCATCACTACCTATGACAAATGGGAGAGCTGCCATTCTGATCATGAGAATGGGAGAATTAGCCATATCCCTCACCAGCTGCAACACTTGGGAGAGCAGGCCTCGAACCTTGCTTGGGCCGCAGGTAGAGTGGGCCCTGGTTGCTGAGAGTGCGAGTGAAGAGGCTCTGAGAGTGGGAGAGCAGGAGAGCCTGTGGGCTGACCAGGTCAGATACCTCTCAGGGTCAGATCCAGGGCTTTGAATTGGCTCACCCCAATCTACCCCATTGATGAAGCTGGAATGCATGAAGGGGCTGTTCCTACAGATCCAAAACTACAGAATCTCCATGACACACAGAATCCACTGAGCTTCCAGTATGGATAGAGTAGCAAAGCACTTGTACAAGACTCATTGCAATGAACATTTGCAAGCAATGAAGTATAGACAAAGGGTATACGTGACACACTGTGACACACTACAGCTTCCACGATGAGATTTTCCTATGTTTGTGGGAGGTTGCAAGGGTGGAGGGCAGGTTCAAGGAGAGCGGAAGATGAATGGGATTGGGGTGCATGATGTGAAAGTCACAAAGAACCAATACACAGTTGAAAAAAAAGATTGCATAGTGAGTTCCTGGGGGAGGGGGGGAAATGGGGTAAGGAGAGAACATCTGAAATGTAAAAAAATTTTCCAATAAATATTTTCCAATAAAAAAAAAAAAAAAAGATTGCTTCAGTTTCCTTTACCTAAGATTTGCAAAATTTTACATATGAGTCTTATATATATCTTGTTAAGCTAAATTAGGCGTCATACATATCACATGGCTTTCATGCTTATAGTAAATGATATTAGTTTTTATTTAAATTTTAATTGTCTGTGGCTGGGATAGAAAAATAGACCCAACTTTTCCCATAAGTATCACAATCTGTGGTAGTTATCAGCTCATGTGGTTTTCGTTATTTCTACAGAATCACATCTTTTCTGTAAACAAAAGCTGTTTTGATTTTTCTTGTGAGCAGTCCATAAAACATTGAATAGACATGGTAAAAGCATACATCCTTGCCTTATCCTCAATCTGAAGATAGAAAGTATTTACTTTCAGTTTTATCATTTTTTTAAAAATCAGCATACAAAATAGTGGGTTTCAGTAGGGCACTTTTACACATACTTTTGTGTCTCCCTCGCCCCCATCTCTCTGTCCCTGTCATGCTGCTCCCTTCTTACCCCATTAGCCCCTTTCTGCATTCATGTCACATGTGTTCTCTTACTTTCTTCCCCCAACCCTCCTTTAAAACTCTTTCCCTGCCCCCCACCTTTATGGTTCTTTTTTCTAGTTTCATGACCTAGTTTCATGCAAAGATGAGTATCTTTGCAAACTATACTTCAAACAGGCAGTTGATATCTAGACTATATAAAAGAACTGTAAACATTAGCCACCTCCAAACCTGAATAGTCTAGCCAATAAATGAGCTATTAATGGAACAGTTTTCAAAAGGAGAAACACAAATGGCTAGTAAACATTTTTTTTTTTAAAAGTGTTCACCCTCCTCAGCCATCAGAGAATTGCAAATTAAACATAATTGTGAGATGTCTTCTCACCCTAGTCAGAATGGCTAGCACTCAGTCTTTTACAATTAAAGATTATGTTAACTTTAGATATTTTGTAGATTACATTTATCAGTATAAAGATGTTCCTTCCTATTCCTAGTTTACTGGTAGTTATATACCACATTGGATTTTATCAATTTTTTTAATTTTTTGTTTTCTTGAGATAGGGTTTCTCTGTGTAGTCCTGGCTGTCCTAGAAGCTGCTTTGTAAATCAGGCTGGCCTCAAACTCACAGATATCTGTCAAATGTATTGATTGAGATTTTATAAGTCTGTGAAGTACAGAGATTAATTTCAAAATGTTCAGTCCACTTACAAACCATAGTATAAATCCCACGAGGATATAAAATTTAACCTTAAATTTTTATCTCTCTCTCTCTCTCTCTCTCTCTCTCTCTCTCTCTCTCTCTCTCTCTCTCTCTCTTCAGGACAGAATTTCTCTGTGTAGTCCTGCCTGTTTTGGGACTCTATCTGTGGACCAAGCCGTCCTCGAACTCACCTGCCTCTGCCTTCCAAGTGCTGGGATTAAAGGCATACCCCACCACCTCGTGGCCTTTCCTTTTTAATTTTATTATTATTTGCTGCTAATAAACTGCTAATATTTTATTTTGGATTATCATGTCAGTGCTCATAAGTCATATTCTATAATTTTATTTTCTTAAATGTTATGTACTGGGTGTCATAAGGTAATACTGACTCTCTGATGTTTTGGGAAGTTTTGCCTTTTCAGTTAGCTGGAAGGTTTGTATATAGTTGGGATTATTTCTTTCATACATGTTTGATACTTTTTTAAACACTTGAATTCAATATCTTCAATAAATATAGACTATTGATGTCTATTCTTTCCTGACTGAGGTTTGCAAGTTATTACTTTCCAAGGAATTTTCCCATTTCCTCTAAGTATCATTTTTTTTTGGATAATATTTTATATAATATCTTCTTATGATTAATTTAATAGCTGAAGAATCTGTACTTTTAGGATTACTGATATTGTTCATCTCCCTCCCCCCCTCACACACACACCTGACACTGTTAAATGAACTGATCTTTTAAAAGAACTTACTTTTGATTTTATTGTTTATTCTATTAATTTTTGTCATTTCTGTTTAGATAGTTATCTGAAAAATACTTATTTGTTTTGTCCTGTGCTTCTCTTGGATTTATTCTGATTTTTTTCTAGATTTAAATTTTACTTGTTTTTTGTTTTTGTTTGTTTTTTCATAATCTGCTATCTATGCCAGGCAAGCTTAAAATTCACTATGTTGCCCAGGATAGACTCAAATTCCTATTCCTCCCCTTTCATCCTCCCAAGTTCTAGGATTATAGACGAGGCCCATTGTTTTCTACTGTCTAAAGGTGGAACCTTAGCTAATTGCTTTGAGGCCATTGTTTTATAATCATTATAAGCATTTAATGATAGAAATTCCTTCTCTACACTGATTTTATTTAACTTCAGAAATTCTCATACATTGTTTTTATTTTCTAACACCTGTAAAATATTCCTTTGATCCTAGCATTATTTTAAAAACAACATTTAATATGAACATATTTTGTAATTTTTTTCAGGTGTCTTTGACTAATTTCTGTTTTAATTTTTTGTGGTCAGAGAACTTATGGTTCTGGTCCTCTGATCTTGTTGAGATTGACTTTATGGCCAAGCAAATGGTCTATATTGGTGAACATTTTTATTTTTATAATAGGAGTATGTGCATTCTTCTGTTATTAATATACAAATAATAATTATTTCAAAAATTCACAGCATTTATATAATTTTTAATTGATTCTTTGTGAATTTCACATCATGTTCCCCAGTCCCACTCATCTCCCCATGTATCTGCCCTCTGCCTTTATAACTTCCCCCCCAAAAAACAAATGAACAAACAAAAATCTCACAATGGAAGCTGCAGTGTGTCATGGTGGTTTATGCACTGTACCCTTTTGCTCAAACAGGTTTTCTTGCAAATGTCCATTGCAGTGAGTATTTGGTCTGGTTCAAGGACTCTGGCTTCTGCTAAACTATCAATACTGAATCATCTGTAGGACTCCTCTGGGATATCCTGTTGTTGCCCTGTGTCATGGAGATCTTGCAGCTTTGGTTCTGGAGGACCAGCCCCTTCACACTCTCCAACAGTTCATAGATGGGATAGATGTTGGAATGGGCCAACTCAAAGCCTTGGGTCGTAGTTGAGTTGGCCAGTTTGACAGTTCCCTGCCTCACCTCTCCTGCTCACTCCATCTGGGCCAGCTCTTATGCACTCAGACCACCTGGGCCTGCTCTCCAGCAATGCCCAGGCATTGGTCATCTCTTCCACATGCAGTGATGAAGCATCAAGCAGTTTCTACCTTGTTCCTATTCTCAGGACTATCTCAGCTGCAACCCCCTCTCCCCAACCAGGACTAGCTCTGGTTGTTTCCTGGGTGAGGTGTAGGGCAGCTGGTGAGGGGGAAGGGCAAGTTCTGCACAGCCTACAGACATCAACATGACCCTAGGTGTCAACCAAGACCAGGGACATCCACATGGCCTTTGGTGGTAACATGGACCACTGACATCAACACAAAACCCTGATCCTCCAGGGCTACAGACCCAGACATGGCCCAGGACCTCCCTATAGCCTCAGGTAGCATTGTTGGCTACTCATATTAGGCTGTTCCTTTCTAAGCTTGCATCTCCAGTTGTGCCTCTCCTCATTATGCATACCATTCTGCTTCCCTTTCTCTTCTATCTCTCCACCACTTACTTGTTTATCTTAGTGGCCACCCCCAGTCTCTAGATGGCAGCCAGCAAGGCTCATCTCTGTTGTGCCCTACTTAGATCACTCTGGGAAGCACTAGGCTGAGCAAGTCTTTTATATATTTCTTGATTGTTTTTTCTTTTTTGTCTTCTTGTCATAGAAGAATGTTGGTGTTTTTCATTCCAATTTTAGTATATGTGCTGCCGAAGCGAGCACATGTTGGTGTTTTCAAATATATCACTGTGGAATTGTTTGTCCCTCCTTTCTATTCTATCAGTTTTTAGCTCTTGTATTTGGAAGATGTGCATATATTCATTCATTTTAATTTAATTTAATTTTTTTCATTCAGATCAATTCATTTTTAAATGGATATACAAGCATATTTTGTATGTTGATCATGCTGATCTCTATAACCTCTTGCTCCTCCGCTTTCCTCATGCTTCCCCACTGCCTGATCATCTCCTCTGTCTCCCTAGACAGTGTTACTTCTACTTTCATGTCATACATGTACAAATGATTTTACTTATCTATATAAATTCAATCTATGAACCACAAATGAGAGAAAGAACACAATCTTCATCTTTCTGAGACTGGTTTGATTTACTTAATACAACTATATACAGTTGGATTCATTTTTCTATAATTAATGTAATATTTCTTGGGTTTTGAGATACTGTCTCACTATGTAGCCCTGGCTGTCCTGGAACTCACACTGTAGACTGGGTTGGCCTTGAACTCAGAGATCTGCCTGCCTTTGCCTCCTGAGTGCTGCAGTTAAAGGCATGAGCCATCACGCAGGCTTATGACTTTGTTCTCGATGAATGGATCATCATTACCACTTGCATTAATTACTGTTCTGCAGTCTATTTTGATAGTAATTTAGTCCTGTGTGTTTGTTTGAATGAGACTGACCTCCATAGGCTCATGCATTTGAGTGCTTGGGCCCTCATTTGGTGGAACTGTTTGGGAAGGATTAGGAGGTTTATAGCCTTGTTAGAGGAGGTGTGTCATTGGAGGTGAGCTTTGGGATTTCAAAAGCCCATGTCATCCCAGTTAGCTCTCTCTCCACCTCATATCTGTGGATCAGATGTAAACTCTCAGCTATTGCTCCAGAACTATACCTGTCTGCTCGCCATCATGATGATCATGGACTAACCCTCCAAAACTGTAAGTAAGCCTCTGATTAATTGATTTCTCTTGTAAGACATTCACTTACTTATTGTGTATGTATTTTGTGGGCATGTAGGTTATATACCTGTGGATGTTACAAGACAACTTTTGGGAGGAGTAGGAAGTTATTCAAGTGCCTGAGTCAGGGTCCTGAGGTTGAGCTTAACTCAATGGAGACAGCAGGTTTTCAGTATGTTTTCTCTAATTCTCATTCTCCCCTTCTACCTGTACCTCTGCTTCACCTAGTCTTGCTCTATGTCCTACTCAGGAGACTAGCAGTACCTCACTGTAGCTCTCTATCTGGCATATATCTCCATTTGTGTATATCTCTAAGGAATCATGTTTGACTTCTTTCATGGTCTGTACAGAGACATCTTGGACACATTTGGAGGTCCTTGCTGCAGGTTGCTGGAGGCTTGAGGTATCTGGGAGCCTGGGAGTCAGATGTGAGGTTTTTGAGGAATGGAGGGCTTTTGCCCAGAGTAAGAGAATTCTGGAGTGTTTTAAGAGTTTCTGTTCCAACAGAGGAAATATGTGATCTGTATTGTGCACTTTGTCTAGAAGTACTCGCATTATCACACTGTGTTGTGATTGTGCAGTTCAAAAATGAGCATTGAGCAACCTTGAGGGGTTTTATGTGGGATGCAACACCGTTAAACCCATGAGATCACAAGCATCTGATGCTTGGGGGATTTTGTATTCTACATGTGACTTCTATGACCTGTTTATATACATAAGGCAAAGGGGTCCACTATATTTGTGCTATAAACTTTTGGCTTCTCCAGGCAGTGGTAGTGCATGCCTGTACTTGGAAGGCAGAGGCAGATGGATCTCTCTGAGTTCAAGGCCAGCCTGGTCACAGAGACAGTTCCAGGACAGCTAGGACTACAAAGAGAAGAAATCCTGTCTTGAACCTGTCTCCCACTCTTTACCCAACCCCCCAAACCCAAGAACTTTGGGCTTCAAAGAAACTTGTGCATCATACTCTGAGGTCTCTGAGATATTTGTTGCAGGAAAGGTCCTTGTCCTTGGGACCTGTCCTTTTGGTTGTTTTATGTTTCTATCTCCCAATGTGTGAGCATCACGGTTTTATGGGTGTCTGTGACAAGGATATGAGATATTTGAGCTATGTAGGTATCTGAATCACAAATTAGGAATTTGCAAAAATACACGTAGGCTAGTAATTTGGAATTTGATGTCCCTGGGTCTGTCGTCTCTCTCTCTCTCTCTCTCTCTCTCTCTCTCTCTCTCTCTCTCTCTTTCTTTCTTTCTTTCTAAGTTTTGTGAGCCATTCAATATTGCATGTCTAAAGTTTGGAGGCTAGGCTGCAGAGATGGCCCAACTGGTAAAAGTATTTACTAAACAAATATTATGATCTGAATTCAATTCCCAGAAACCACTTAAAGGTGGAAAAAGAGAACTGACTTTACAAAATAGACTTGTTAACTCACCCTGTGGCATGTGTGCCCATGTATAACACACACACACACACACACACACACACGCACACGCACACACACGTGCACATGCACACCACACCACCATAACAATACATAATGTTATATAATTCAAAGTTTGGAGGCCTCTAAGTGGTACTTTCTTGTGTTGGTATTTGATTGCTATATGCCACTGGGATATTTGGGGGTTAGTGACAAATAAGCAGGAGACCTTTGAGTTATATTGGAGAGTCTCAGTTTATAATATGACCTTTTTCAGTTGATGGGAGATCAATATCCCAGAGTGAAGTCTGGCCTGTCTTTGGATCTGTATCTCATATCTTGAAAGGCCTGAGATGTTTGGTGATCACATCACCAAGACCAGACACTAAGGGGTCTGTGGCCCTCTGTAGATGTTTTGGTCTGACAACTGTCTAGAAACGCAAGAAATTTGGCCCAACTATGTGCATTACATCACTTTCCTAAGGCTTTCATAAACCACCACAATTTATTTGCAATTTAACACATCAAGAAGTAACTTGAGGGCCCAGAATAAATTTACATTTTCTTGAAAGTAAGTGCCTATGGTTGGAAACAAAGCCAGGTAGCCTCAACAGGTTCCCAGAAGCTGTCACTGCCAGAGACTGAGTCAGAAGAAGACAAACAGACTGAGGCAGATACATGGCAAAAAGATTGCCACCAGGGTCTTAGTCTCATGGGGACACAGACAGGCACATATGCTTATCCCATGTCTCCTCTGAGAAAGGTACTACTCTAGTTGTTGGGGCACATCTGTAAGTACCCTGATGAAATCCCTAAGCTGGTGACCTGCACAGTTATAAGCCAACCAGAGTCCCAGTGCTGGGGGACATGGATATGAGATCCCATCACTAACTGAGAAGCTATCACTAATTGACATCTACCTGCAAAGGAAAAAAAAAATAGTTTTTTCCAATGGAATATCACTGGGTATATTAGCCACACTTAAAGTTAGGCTTAATAGGATAGCCAACTCAAAATGAACTTAATGATATTTTTGTAGCATTTTGTCTCATATCACTTTATTTGAGCATTTTTTCCTTACTGATCTTTTGATTGTACATTATGGTTTCCAATTTTGTGTTCTTATGGGTGTGTGTTTTTCTTGTGCTTTCTCTGTTGTGTTTCTCTGTTTTTAAAAACTCTTGTTTGTTTGCTTTTGTTATTTTCCTGAGAAAGAAAGAGAGAGAGAGGGAGAGAGGGGGGGGGGCATGGAGTTGGGTGAGTGGGGAGGACCTAGGAAGAGTCGGAGTAGGAGAAACCATGACCAGAATATATTGTATAAACACCGTTTTCAGTTTTAAAAAAATAAAAAAATTATCCTTATAACAAACAAAAAAAGGAAATATTTCAGGAAAAGCTTTCACTGGGCCTACAGAAAAAGAGACATGCCTATGGCTTTTTGCTAAAGTATTATTACTTGTTAAAAATATCTGCTTGTTGCTATCTAGATGTAATCTGAGAGCTTAAAAAAACCCATCAATGAGCCTTGTGAAAGAAAACGGAGCTCATGCTTTAAAAATATGTGACTTTTCAGCAAGCTAATTCAAATGTTAATACAAAAGGAAAACTGGGGAGAAAAACAGAAAATCCCTGAGCATCCAGTTCCTGTATGGGAAGTGGAAGGTGGCAGATGACAAACTCTCAGCATAATGGTCTGGCAAGTGCACAATGCAGTTGATAGCAAGGGATGCTGGAACTGAAGCCAGAAAAGGGACCAGCAAGATGGCTCAGCCAAGTCTGATGACCTGAGTTTGATGCCTGGGATCCAAATGGTAGAAGGAGAGAATCAGGATAGTTGTCTTCAAATCTCCTTGCCCAATGTATGGCATGGGTGTGAGCAACCCCAGCTAAATACACACACACACACACACACAAAATGTTTAAAAATGTAATTTAAAGAGGAAGAAAGAAGGAAAAAGAAAAGTTGTACCAATTGTGGTAAACAGGATAAAAAAGCCTGAGCAGGAAGCAGCTTGGAATATGAACCCGAGTGACCAGAATAAGCAGCATGGAGAAAATGATTTCCTGACATCAATGTGAAGGAGGACTGAGGCAAGCAGAGATCTGGGGCTGGGGCTTTCCAGACAAAGGAAACATCTGAGCAGGAGAGAGTAAAGCAGAGACCTCCAGCACATGGAGAACACCATGATAGCCAGGAGAGGAGAGAGCTGAAGGGAAGGTGGTAGGTGTCCAGGGTACTGTCAGTGGAGATGCTTCCGCTTGGTCATCCTAACAGAAAAGGACAACTGAGGATCCCAGATGCTGTCAGCAAATATGTGCAGGGCTGCAAAGGTCAGGCAAAAGAGGGACATATGGAAAGAGTAGTCAGCATATTGGAGGGCTTGGGCAATGAGCTAGTACCTCAATCAGGTGAGGACCTGTGTTCTTGCCCTTGTCTCAGGAGGCATCTGCATTGTAGCCACAGAATCACATGGTCAATTAGCCAGTCTGAATTTACCCATCAGCCTTCCAATTGAACCCATGTTTGAGGGGCTGACTATGTGCATTGGACCCTGGGCACATGGACAATTTGGTGACCAATGGAAGCAGTTTTTTCTGTGAGGCCAGATCTGAATCTGACAGATTATAAGAGATTAGTTGACTTATACTACAGACATTTGTATCTTCTTTTAAAAATCATTTTTATCTTATGTGAATACCTGTTTTGCTTGTATGTATGCTTAATGTATGTATGTGCACCACATACAAGTAATGCCCACAGAGGCCAGAAGAGGACATCAGATTCCTTATAAATGGAGACACAGACGGATATGAGCCACCATATGGGTGCTGGGAACTGAACCTGGTTCCTTTGCAAAAGCAGCCGGTGTTTTTAACCTCCTAGCCAGCTCTCCAGCCCCTATGTCTTCCTTTAGTGGGGGCTCCAGGATTAGGGATGAGATGAAAGATGTACTTCTTCTCTCAGTCCAATAGAAAGAATCTGATTGCAGGGACAGTAATCCTCCTCCTGTCTACACCACCTTCCTGCTCCATTTCTACCGCAGAAGTAATTGCAACAATTAACAGCCACCCACTATTACTAATGGCCATGTACCTTGATCTTTTGATCACTGAATAAGCTAGCAATTTTGAAGCTCCAGGTGAGCAGCACATCTTTAGGTACAGGACCTGGTGAGGGATTTGGGATGATTTAGACAGCATCTTTGCAGGAAGATGCTCCCATTCTGGTGTAGTGTGAGGAGAGTGATTTTAGAGTTTAAGTAGCAGTACCCTGGAGATACAAGATGGCTCCTGACTCTCCTCAGCTGAGGAGAATGTGGAAGGGTTTGCACAGGAGAGACATGTGAGATGGAAGGTTTATCAAGTGGATAACTACATATGTAGATATACTACAGAGTCAAGACAGGTGAAGAAAATTGTCTACATAGGCATTGCTAGGTTTCTGTCTTTGGTCAGGTGGGTCTCATGCCACCTCTGGGATCTCCATAACTCTACAAATGTGCTATTGCCAATAGAAAGACCCCTTCTGGTTCTGTTGGCCCCTACTTTCTTATCTTTCAGGTAGAGACTGAAATTGAAATGTGTCACATAACTAGGGCCTGGAGGTAGATTATTCAAGTACCTCTGAATGGCAGTGCCTCCCCAAAGAAAACTAGAAGATAAAGTCTTTCTCAGCAGTTATCTCTGAGGACAGCTTTACCCACCAAAGGACTCTAGGACTGTTGGATAAGGGCAGCACTGGAGAAAGCTGACATAGTAGTGTCCTAGAACCTTTCAGGGGGTGGCTTTGCCAGGACAGACACCTGCCTTTCACATGTGGATATGTTGTTGCAACAAAGAAAATTCTGCTGGTGTACAGTGTCACTGTCTTACCAAGTGGAATGTAAGCAAAGGGTGTCATCATGACTGGAAGCACAGCCTAGCTTGTCTTTCCTGAGCAAATCCTTATATATTCCCCATAGATGAGGAGGGTAAAGTGCCCTCTTTGGTGATCCTCTTTGGCTGGAGTCAGGCAGACTTGGGTTATGACTTCTCAATTAACCCTTTTCTGCATGAGATATCAAACGTTTGTTCTCTTTGTTCTTCTCTTCGCACCTGGCCCCAAACATTTAGTGATCTTTCTGCCTATCTCTCAAGTGTTACCATTACAGGCATTGTCCACCTAGCCAGGCTCTTTTTATGTTTTGTTTTCTTGAATACTTACTTCTTTGGGATTTTGGGTCTGTTGTTTTGTTTACTTGCTTGTTTTTGCATGAGAAGGAATTGAACTCAAGGTCTCACATATGCTACACAAGTGTTCTATCACTGACCCATATTCCCACTCTCTTTGGACCTTTGTACATTAAAAACTATACATATGCACAATAGCTAGGCTCCAGGAAGAGTCATCCTAATGTGTCTAATGTATTTCTCCCATTGGGCTACTTAAGAGTAACATGTTAATATGGAGAGCCTGATACAGGGGTCTCTGGGAAGCTAGCCAATCCTCACATTACACTTGAGTGTGACGTGTTGGTGGTGGGACTAGTAACACTCACATCTCTTCTTTTTGTTGTTTACTTGTTCAAAATATTCTGGTTGTCATGTTTCATTTTTTTAAAGTTATGCATATTTTAATTTTAATCATCAATGATGAGACTTGAACCAAAGCCTCATGGAGGGTCACTGAGCTACACTTCAACACCAAATACCTGACATTTTTAGGGCTGTATTTTGTTGTGACATTTTCATACATAAAGAGTGACTACTCCCTGCCATTACCATTCTTGTCCCCACTCTTTCTCTCCTCTCCTTTGTTTTCCCAAATAGTTCCTTTTCCCACTTTAATCATCTTTTTAGCATATTAAACAAACATGAGAAAGTATGCACCTCAACTTTCAGTGGGGTCGTGTTTCACTTTTTATAACTTCATTTGTTTTTTAGTGATGTCTAGTAGTTGGCAGATAGTAGAGTCTTCTTGGATGGCCAGAAGAATGTATCTAGAATACATTCTGACATTTTCTTTTCTTTCTTTCTTTCTTTTTTTTAAATTTAGTCTTTAATCTTTTTTTTACAGTTCAGACTTTGTCCCCCCAACAATTTGTCATTCCATACATCTTCCCCCTGTCTCCAAGTGGATGTCCTTACCCTTCATCTCCACCCCACCAGACATCCCCACACCCTGGGCCTCAAGTCTCTTGAGGGTTAGGTGCATCTTCTCTGACTGAGTCCAGACCCGGCAGTCCTCTGCTGTATATGTGTTTTGGGGCCTCTTATCAGCTGATGTATGCTGCCTGGTTGGTGGTCCAGTGTCTGAGAGATCTCAGGGTCCAGGTTAATTGAGACTGCTGGTCTTCCCATGGGGTTACCCTTCTCACATTTTCTAAGAACAAGCTTAAATTTTTACAGAGAAACATGTGTGCTTGCATATTCCTGTAGGGTGCACATGGCATGTGTAGGTCAATGTCAGGTTTCTTTCTGAGTCACTCTCCATCTTACTTTTTGAGATAGGACATCTCTCTAAGTCCGATTTGGCTAGGTGAGGCTGGCTGGCCATGGAGCTTCAGGAATCAGCCTGTCTCTGCCTCTCCAACTCCGAGATTGCAGATATGTACCCCTGTGTCCAGATTTTTGTATATAGGTACTAGGGATTAAAGTTATATCCTCATGTTTATGTGGCAAGAAATTTACTGACCAAACCCACTTTCCAGTTGCCTGGGTACAGACTACATTTCATATTTAGGTACGTTGCGCTAAGTAAGAAAGTCAAGACGGGAATACAAGGCAGGAAACCTGAGGCAGGCACTAATGCAGAGGCCGTGGAGGGTGCTGCTTACTGGCTTGCATGGCTTGCTGAGTTTTTCTTACAACACCCAGAATGACACGGACCACAGAGAGTGTAGCACCCCTAATCAATCATCAATGAACAAAACACACCACAGGCTTTCCTATAGACAAACTGGTAGGGAAAATTTCTCAACTAAAGCATCCTCACTTCAGAAGAGTTGGTGTTGTGTTAATATAAAACTAGCTAGCACAATTGACCTCTTGTGAATCTGACACGTAAACATATCAATACTATCTTACTTGGGGTTTTATTGCTGTGAAGAGACACCATGAGCATGGCAACTCTTATATAAAGGAAAACATTTAATCGGGGCTAGCTTACACTTTCAGAGGTTCAGTCCATTATCATCATGGCAGGAAGCATGGCATTGTGCAGGCAGACATGATGCTGGAAGAGCCAAGCATTCTACATCTTGATCCAAAGGCAACCAGGAGACTCTTCTGCAGACAGCCAGGAGAAGGGTCTTATCCTTAAGGTGGAGCTTAAGGATAGGATCTCAAAGTCCACCCCACAGTGACTCATTTCCTCCAAAAAGGCCACACCTGTTTCAACAAGGCCACATTTCCTAACTGTGTCACTTCCCATAGGCCAAGTATATTCAAACCACCACAACTACTAAAACATGACCTTTCCTTTCTTTTTTTTTTTTTAGATTTATTTATTTTATGTATATGAGTACACTGTAGTTGTCTTCAGACACACCAGAAGAAGGCATCAGACCCCATTACAGATGGTTGTGAGCCACCATGTGGTTGCTGGGAATTGAACTCAGGACCTCTGGAAGAGCAGTCGGTGCTCTTAACCACTAAGCCATCTCTCCAGCCTGACCTTTCCTTTCTTGTTGTCCAAAAGATGTCATGCTAACATAATATACAACATAAATTATTTTCTTGTGAGACATGGTCTCTCTGTTATGTAATCATGACCATCCTAGAAATCAAACATAAGACATTTAAAAAGTCCCACAGTCCTTACAAATTCAAACATTCAACACTTCAGCTTCTTTAAAATATCCAAAGTCTCTAAAATTTCAAATTTCCTTTAAACTATCCATGATCTCATAATTGTAGGCTCCTGTACAATCCAAAACCAAGTTAAATACTTTTTATTCAAAGAGAGAAGAACAAGGGCATAGTTACAATTAAATCTAAGCAAAACCAAAGTTCAACAATAAATAAACAAAACAACCCCTCCCCCAACCTCAGTACTTGACATCTAGGACCCACTTAGAATCATCTGGGCTCCAAAGGGGCTGGGCAACTGCTAGTTTTGCTTTTTGAGCCTGCTATCTGCAGCCCACACACATTTTCTCTTTGTTTAGGTCAAATGTGCCCCATGGTTACTGCTGTCCTTGGCAGTCATTCCATGGTACTGTATCTCTAAAATGCTGGCTCTTCTATTGTGATTGCACTATACTTTCCCCAGTAGCTTCTTCTGGGCTCTCTTTAGGGTTTTTAATCCTGGCACATGGTGTCAAGCCTCAGTTTCTAAGCATGGCTCCTTCAGTCCTGGGCATTGTACTGCAACTGAGGCTGCACCTTCACCAATGGCCTCTTCTCCTTGCCTCTTTTCAGGGATCTCAGCTTTGCCACACACTACCAATCCTTGGCTGCTCTCTACAACCCTTCTTTGCCTTCAAAGCCAGTATCAATGGAGTGAACCTTACAATACTAGGTTTGGCTGCCAGCATGAAGTATAATGTTGGCCACCTCTGGAACAGAGCTTTGTGTGCTGGCTGACCCTAATAAAATACTCCCAGAAGATTGCATCTGTGATGCTGGTCTCTTTTTAATCACTGCTAATTTCTCACCTTCACTTGAAAAGTATTTATTGTCTCAGCAAAGTAAAGTATTTGTATTTTATACTATAAAATAAATATCAAAATAATAACATTTAAAGAAAAATAAAAGTCATGAATTTAAAGGCCATTCAGAAAAGGAATAGGATGCATATAGCCTAGATCTCCCCTTAATTCTTATGAAACATTATGACCAAACACAATTTTGAGGAGGAATGGGTTTATTTAATGTTACAACTTGTAGTCCATCATCCATAGAAGTTAGGGCAGGAACTGATGAAAAGGCCATGAAGTTTCTCATTATTGGCTTACTCAGCTTGCTTTCTTATACCACCCAGGACCATCAGGCCTGGGGTGGTACCACAGTGAGCTGGACATTCCCATATTAATCATCAATGAAAAAATGCACCACACACAGACTTTCTCACAGACCAATGTGGTAGAGGCAATTTTTTTTTCCAGTCAAGAGGCTTCTCTTAAAATTACTCCTGCTGTGTCAAGTTGACATAAAACAGCCAGCACAATATGGTATGAGGGTAGCATCAGGTCACTTGAAAACAAGTAGAACCAGCTTTGGGTTTGAGCTTTCCTCCAGATATGTAGGAACTGACTGAGTGGCCTCTGTTTGTAGCACCTACTGAAGGCAACTGAGGAGTTGCATTAAAAACCACTGCAAAGTCCCTTCTAGATTCCAGGACTAGTAAAATGGAGATCTTAAAGCCCTTGAAGATCTACAGTGGCCTGTCCCTATGCAAAAAGATTACAAGTTAGTACAATTTGTCAGTGTCACTAATCTTGCAGTAAACAAGTATCTCACACAAAAACTCGTTCAGCAATGATGACCACTCCTGCTTATTTCTTGGTTCAAGGATGTCATGAGGTGACTCATTCTATCTACATTTCTGTTGCTCCCTCTTCTGTGTGAGGTATGTCCTTAGCCTGGACCCTAGAATTCTCACTCCAAATTCAAATACAACAGCAGGTCCATAAGAATTAAGGGGAGATCTAGGCTATATGCATCCTATTCCTTTTCTGAAAGGCCTTTAAATGCATGGCTCTATTTTCTTTGTCATTATTTTGATATTTATTTTATAGAATAAAACACACAAAAAAATTTCTTTGCAAGACAGAGAGTGAAATGTTGGCTCCATTCAAGAAAATTAGCTTTTCATCTTCCACAGATAGCTCTATGTATTCGTTCTCTAAGCGTTTCCCAGAAAAATTTGCTCTCAGATTCTACTGCAATTAGTCACTCCATTTGGGGATTTTTAACAAACGCAATCACTTGCCCATCAGTCAAAATATCAAAACTTCTGAGCTTGTCTTTTTATCCAGCCACACTGTGGAAATAGCTTTCCTTAGCCTATCTAAGGAGAACTGAGAGGTTAATTGGGAGGCAGGCAGGAGAAAAGTAGACATGCACAGCAAACAAAGGAAGTCATTGGTGAGGCTGTAGAAATCAGAGAGAAATACAGAGCCAGTGTGGACCACATAAAAGATTAAAAAAAAACAAAAAACAAAAAAAACCTGTGCAGTGGTTAGAATTGGGATCAGAGTGCAGCAACAGGAGGGGTTATGCTGCAGATGAGGCATTTTGGGTTAGGCATGGCCAGATGGGCCTTGTGAAGGAGGTGGGGGCACTATTCTAAGTGTAGGAGGCAGCCCCTCCAGAATCTGGAAGGGATAATGACCCTATTAGTAGGTAGAGAGGTCCCTCGTGTCACTGGATTTGAGAATGAGTGGCAAGATGCCAATAATCTTGGCAGGAAGACTAGCTATAAATTGATGGTTGTGGTGGTCTGAATAAGAATGACCCTATAGCTCATATATTTGAATACTTAGTCACCAGGGAGTGACACTACTTGAAAGGGTTAGCAGGATTAGGAGGGGTGGCCTTGTTAGAGAAAGTGTGTCAAAGATATAAGCTTTGATTTAGATTTATATCTAAAGCCATACTAGGACTGGTCCTCCCACACCCCATCCTCTCTCTCTCTCTCTCTCTCTCTCTCTCTCTCTCTCTCTCTCTCTCCCTCACCCTCTGTCTCCTGCCTATCCTTCAGTCTTTCTCCCTGCCTGTGGATCAGTACACAAAGCTCTCAGTTCTAGGACCATGCCTGCCTGCACACCACCATGTTCCTCACCATGACATAAAGGACTAAGTCTCTGAAACTGTAAGCAAGCCACTATTAAATGCCTTCCTTCAGAAGTTTCCTTGGTCATGGTGTCTCTTTACACCAATAGAACACTGATTAAGACATTGGTGGTTTTCAAGAAACAGACATGAGGATGAGTAGACGGGGGGGGGGGGGGGGGGGGTTGGTTTCAGGGTATACAGGCATGAACTTTCAACCTTTGCTCACTACTGACTACCATTGCCTGAAGCTTTTATGTGACTACGGGTATAAAGGTATACAAGTACATTTACTGATAGTAAATCATAAAGAGATTTACTATAAAAACAACTTTTGGCTGGGTGATGGTGGCGTACACCTTTAATCCCAGCACTTGGGAGGCAGAGGCAGACGGATTTCTGGTCTACAGAGTGAGTTCCAGGACAGCCAGGGCTACACAGAGAAACTCTTTCTCGAAAAAAAACAAAACAAACAAAACAAAACAAAACAAAACAAAACAAAAAAACCAACTTTTGGTATATGCTAGAAAATTGGGCTAGAGATGTGTTGGCTACAGAAAGGAGGTGACACAAAATTATCCATGATGAGTGAGCCTTATCAGGAAAAAAAACCCATAAGACCATGGTTCTGTCTTAAAGTGGGAGAGCATTAAAAAGGGATGTTACATTATATCAGAGCCACAATGAGTGGGGTGTTAAAGGTAAAGAGAGTCTTCCCTTCAAACCCTGGAGAGAAGACCATTGAAACGGATAGCTTAATGTGGGACCATGATAGGATGACTTGGTTTTGGTAGAAGCACTGGCTGGAAATAGCCAGAGACCCAACAGGTGTCCATTACCTGTGAGGGACGGGCATCTATTCTGCCACACTCCCAGAATCCAGGTTCTGACATGTGATGAAGACCTCGATTTGATCTATGCTTTCAGTCACATAGAGCGATGCAGCCCCTCCAAAAGGGCACAGGTAGAGGGCATGACTACAGGCCTCAGCCTCAAGAGATTTCCATATTAATGAGATACCTACAGGCCAGAGGGTGCAGCCAATTACCTATTCTTTTCCCAGTCTCTCCTCTCCCTCCCTCCCTATTTAAGTCAAGTTCCCCCCCACCTAAGTGGGGGTACTGCCAGACCATCTACATCCTGCCACAAAGATAAAGCTTATGGAACTATGGACTTTCGCGTTTCTTTGGGGGGCCTGCCATGGAGTTCCGTTGCAGAGGCCCGCCTCATCAAGCAAGCCAAGCGAGTAACCAAAGAATCCCTCTTCTGAAGGGCGGTCCAGAGCTCTCCCTCTCCATCCCTCGCTTCTCACAGCGAGCGGAATGGTCTCGCCTGCATGCCCCTCGCCTCGTTTCTGCTGCGCCTCCCAATGGCGTCTGGGATCCCCAGAATGGAAGCCAGTCAGTCCCCAACTGCCTCCTGGTCTGCAGATCCCCACTTGAGAGCCCTCCCCCCGACAGAACTTCAGACTGAGTGAGAACTCCCCAAGCCAGGTGGGGCCCCTGAAGCTTTTCGAAGTGCAGCACCACCCAGGTGCCATGCATGGAACCAACTCAGTAGAACTTCCTGAGCGTGGCGTGCCTCTCTGTGGCACCCGCAAAGAACAGAAGACCCGAGGGACTCACAACACAACAGAAATCCATGCCCACGCACCCATGTGTGGGCCCTCATTTCCCCCACAGCTTAAATAAACCTAAGAGAAAGAGCCATCACGGATAAATAAGAAGGTAGTGGGTGGGTCATCAGAGAAATCTCATCAAGGAGAACTATCTGACTTTTATATCCTCTCCGAAGGTGACAAGATGTTCTGCACCATATGCTTTAGTTCAGTATAGCCCATGCAACAAAGAGCATGGTAGGATCAAGTAGGACCATAAATTAGGAGCTTTAAAACTGGGTGGTGGTGGGGTGGCAGGTCTCTGCAAACACCATGGTCAGTGTCACTCTGAGTGAGGCAAACTGGAAGTCTGGTCCAACATGTCTCAGTAGCCTGAGTTAGTTGAAAACTTGAGAGTCTGACACCAGGGAGTTTATTTTAGGCATATTTCAGTATAGTGCAATGAGGGGAAAGTGTCCTGGTGTAACAGAATCCTCTATGCACAATGATGTTAAGGCATAATTATTGAAACTCTTTTTAAAGTACGTGTCATTTCTTCCACAAACATGGGATTGCATGTATTATCTTAAGGGTCTGAGGGGGGGGGTCTGGTGTGGGCTCAGTCATACACATAGTGTGGAGGTCACCAGGCTATTCACCAACTCCATCCTATCTGTAAGGTCTGGGGGAGCCAGGTGTGGCCTGGACTACAGATAGCACAGAGGCCACCAGGCTATTAACCACACCCACTTCCTAGGATTCCAAGCAGAAAAACAGACAACAGAAAACAGAGACAAACCTGCAAGCTTAACATTCCTGGTTTTCCCGGTGCTTACCTGTGAGCACAAGGACCTCTGTGCCCACAACATAAAACATAAAACGTAACTGGCTTCTTGACTCTTGGTTACAGAGAGTAGTGGTGAAGAGCATGGGGTGATTTTTTTCAGGATGTGAGATCTAGTCACCTTAAAGCAACAGTACCTTAGAGCGACAGACCATGATTAACCAGTATATAGAAAATTTTTTACCGGCTACTAAAAATGGAAGCAAATTCACACAATAATGAGATGGAAGTGCTTGTTTATTTTTTAAAACACAAAAATAAATCTTGATCTGCAGAAGTTAGAACATTTAAACATTTCTCAGAGTTGACTGACATTTGATTTTTATAATCAATGCTGAGAATATAGCTTCATCTAAAATATGTAGTACAAAACCACATAACAGAATTTGGCTTAGACAAATTCAGAATTGTTGGAAATTCTGTCCTAATATCAAGTCAAAATTCATTTATCCAATTTTAAAAAATTTAACCAAAGTCAGCAATTCAGTCATATCTTAAAAATGAAGCATTTAACACAACGTAATCCAAAGACATTTGGTACTTTAATGCTGAGTAACGTGGCAGGTAGGAGAAAGACATGTCTGTTTCCTGTAATCAATCCATTATATTCTCTGAGATCAGAGAACTCTCCATGGGCAGTAAAGGACTGAAATTCATAACATAATAACCTATGAGAGTGGTGAATCTGACCCAAGGTGTTTGCAGTGTTTCTGATGGTGGGAGCGCAATAATGGGTGACAGCATGTGCAAATGCACATTGCATTTCACATGGTGGCATCTAAGATGGTGCACCGGGGACAAGCTGCCAGAAATACTTATGGACATTGTAGAAAAAAATGGCGGGCCCGCAGTGGAGTCCCCGGGGCCCCCGCGGCAGCGGCCCGCAGCAGGCCCCGGGCCAGGTGGCAGCAGCCCGGGACCCGCGTGGTGGAAACGGGGTCGCAGCGGTGGAGTCCCGGCCCACGCGGCAGGCAGTGGCAGGCCCAGGCCCAGGCAGCATCGGCCTGGGACCTGCGGGGGGAGGCTGCCTGGAGGCCTCCAGGCAGCCTGTGTCACATACCGAAGGAAGGTCCCAGGTTCGGTGGCTGGAGGCTTTGGTGGCGGCGGGGGCCCGGGGAGGCTCAATGATAAGAGGAAGTCCTTGGTTCCAAAAGGGTTTATTGTCATGGCGGATGGTAGATGGATCTGGAAGTACCCCCCAAAATCAGGGCAGACCCGAGTTAAATAGGGAGGGAGAAGTAGGAAGGGGCTTGGGGAGAATGGTTAATTGGCTCGCCCTCTGACCTTCATTAGTATGTAAATCCTAGGGCCTGAGGCCTGTAGTTACACCCTTACCTGTGCACTTGGGAGGGGCTGTAATGGCCTACGTGACTGAACAAGTAGGTCTATGGAGACTAGACTGCTTTTCAGACCCTGATTCTGGGACGAGCGAACTCCTGCCCTTTCTCCCTTGGGTTCGGGGTTTAGGCCCAGCCACCAAGAACCAGGATACCCTTACGCAGTCCACAGGACATTACACATTTGACCTTGAATTAAGTTTGGCGTTGAATGGTTAACCTTTTTCTGTTGCCAAGTTCTCTGCAGCCCCACATTAAGAAAATGTGGCCTAGGGAATTAATTGTGGTGACCCGTAAAAAGACTTGGAATTACATTAGATAGATAGGGGTATGGGATGGCTGGGCTTGGGCTTGAGAGCTGGTGGAGAGAATCGGCTATAAGGATGCTTCAAACCTCAGCCGAGCAAAACAACATTTAAACTTCCAGACAGCAAGGGGGGAGGAGGGGCAGTCGTCAAAGGGGTGGCTTTATGAGTATAAATGTGAGATTGATTTTCCATTTG